>SJYV01042933.1:256938-269775 GCA_006410875.1 Neotragus pygmaeus | reverse complement strand
TTATTGATATTTCTCCCAGCAATCTTGATTCCAGCTTGTGTTTCTTCCAGTCCAGCGTTTCTCATGATGTACTCTGCATATAAGTTAAATAAGCAGGGTGACAATATACAGCCTTGACGTACTCCTTTTCCTATTTGGAACCAGTCTGTTGTTCCATGTCCAGTTCTAACTGTTGCTTCCTGACCTGCACATAGGTTTCTCAAGAGGCAGGTCAGGTGGTCTGGTATTTCCATCTCTTTCAGAATTTTCCACAGTTTATTGTGATCCACACAGTAAAGGCTTTGGCATAGTCAATAAAGCAGAAATAGATGTTTTTCTGGAACTCTCTTGCTTTTTCCATGATCCAGCGGATGTTGGCAATTTGATCTCTGGTTCCTCTGCCTTTTCCAAAACCAGCTTGAACATCAGGGAGTTCACAGTTCACGTATTGCTGAAGCCTGGCTTGGAGAATTTTGAGCATTCCTTTACTAGCACATGAGATGAGTGCAATTGTGTGGTAGTTTGAGCATTCTTTGGCATTCCCTTTCTTTGGGATTGGAATTACCTAGAGGCTATTAAAAACTAAATGAACACAAAACTATATGTTCAGGGCGAGCTGGAAGAATGTCTGACTAAGGTAGAAGGTTTAGCCCCACGGTTTTTCAAAATCTGCTGTACATTATGTCATCTGGGGAACTCTGAAAAAGCCTGCTATGTAGCATCCTATACTAATTAAACTAGAATCTTTGGAGGTGGGAGCCAGACAGCCGTATTTATGAAAGATTTCCAGGTGACTACAATACACAGCAAAGTTTGGGAAGCCCTTGTTCACCCTACTGAAAGCAATCTGATAGTCTGTGCAAAATGTAATGACTGAAAAGCAGCTCTTCAGATCACAGAGAAGCAGTTTCAAAATCCATGTGTCCTTCTGTATCAGTTTCCTAGGGCGGCTATAACAAGGTGCCACAAACTGAGTAGCTGAAAACAACACAAATGTATTGTCTTAGTTATGGAGGCTGAAAGTCTGCAATCACGTTTTTGGCAGGGTCATGTCCTCTCCTTGGTTCTCCAGGAAGATGTTCTCTTGCCTCTTCCAGTTTTGGGTGGTGGCCCCAGGCATTTCTTGACTTGTGGCTATCCAATTCTTGTCTCCATCTTCATTCACATGGCCATCTTCCCACTGTGCCCATGTCTTCACAGACCATATACCGTTCTCTTATGTCCATGAATCTGTGTTTAAATTTCCCACTTTTTTAAGGACATCTGTCACAGTGAGAAAATGACTCACCCTAGAGACCTCAGCTTAATTACATCAGCAAGAAGTTTATTTCCAAGTAAGATCATGTTCACCAGTATCAGGCATTACAACTTCCACACATCTTTGAAGGAACATAATTCAACCCACAACACCTAACTTTCAAAACTCCCCTAACAAGTCAACCATAAAATTTAGTGGTGAGTGGTTTAATGCAGAACTCCAGCTCAGACAGAACTCAACTATGTGGCAGCTTTTCAGAGCTTAAAAGAGCAACAAATCTGAAGGTACTTTAAACAGAGCATCCATCGATCTCCATCTCCTGACTACTCTATTATTAAACAATAAAAGTTAAAAGAGTAAAGTGCCCTCAAGCTAGTTTCTTCTAGCCCTGACTGTAGAACTTCTATTTTAAGACACACCTTTAGCAAAGTCCAAAATTCTCTACCCCAACAATCAAGTCCCTTCTGCTATGCCAACCTAAAGGCAGAGCTTATGTTTCTTCCTGTGCCCTTACAGTGAAGTCAAACTGGGCAGCACTATCAATCCATGGCACTGGACTAGTTTCCTCGGCCTGCCGTAACAGGTGCCACACGCAGGGTGGATTACGCAGAAACTGACTCCCTTTCAGTTTTGATGTCAGAAGTCCAAGCATCAGGGTGTTGGCAGGGCAATGCTCCTTCTAAAGGTGCTAAGAAGTCTCTCTCCTAGGTTCCTTGGCTCCTGGATGCATTACTCAAGCCACTTTGCCATAGCTCCATGTGGCTCTTCACACTGTTTTTCCTCCAGGTCTCTGTCCAAACTTCCTGTTTTTTATAAGGACATTCCCAGGTGGTGTGGTGGTAAAAGAAAATTTTGCCTGCCAATGCAGGGGACACAGGTTCGATCCCTGGTCTAGGAGGGTCCCACAGGCCAGGAGCAGCTAAGCCCATATGCCACAACTTTTGAGCCTGGGCTCTCAAGCCCAAGAGCCGTGACTATTGAAGCCCACATGCCCTAGGGTCTATGCTCCACAACAAGAGAGGCCACCACAGTGAGAAGCCTGCATACTGCAGCAAACAGGAGCCCCTGCTCACCCCAACTAGAGAAGAGACCTAGACACAGCACAGCCGAAAATAAATAAAAAATAAACTGAAAAAAATTAATCACTCTTCCCCTTTCCTGCAATAGCTAATTGATCCCCACTCCAACAACTTGGACCTTGGTTGTATGACATAAATTGAGTGGATGAGCTGATCAATCACGGCTTTAAGAGGTATTAGCAGTATCTGCCAGTGCTCTCACTCTCTTCTTCTGCCACAAGAATGAACATGTCCTACATGGGGTCTGTTCCAAAAGCTTGGATCCCCAAATAAGAAGACACAAAACAGAGCCACAGTCAACCCACATTATCTACACGCAAGAGACTGAAAATAAATCTTTATGTTTGTAAACTGGTAAAATTATTTATAATCTTAAAAGAAAACTAATATACTTTGAAGTAGTATTTTGATTGCACATATCCCTAAGGGATGTAACCTAGAGACAAAAAAAAAAAAAAAAAATCACAAAAGATGTTTAAATTGCTTTTTGTNTGGAGAATCCCAGGGACGGAGGAGCCTGGTGGGCTGCCGTCTATGGGGTCACACAGAGTTGGACACGACTAAAATGACTTAGCAGCAGCAGCAACTACATTTAAGTTCAAGTTTCTTGTGTATCTATGTTGCCTTCTCTCTTGGATAAATATCTGGAAACAGAATTTCTGAGGTTACATGTTAACTCTATGATTAAAATTTGAGGATCTGCATAGCTGTTTTATTTAGTGGCTTCACTATTTTGCATTTCCACAATCAAATTACAAGTCTTAATATTTCTCTGTATCCTCATCAACACATGATACCATCTGTCTTTTCCATCATACCCATCACAGTGAGTGCAAAGAGGTATTTCTTTGTGATTTTGTTTTGTATGATTCTATTTTGGTTCAATATAACATTCTTATTTAAAAATCACTTTTCCTTTAATTCTCTGAACATGTTTATGATAGCCTCATTGAAGTCTATGCCTCCTAAGTCCAATACCTGGGTCCTCTCAAAGTCAGCCTATATTGTAGCTTTTTTTTTTTTTTTTGCCTGTAAGTATAGATCACATTTTACTGTTTCTTTGTAAGGTTTGTGAAATTTTGCTGTTGTTGAACATTAGACAGTGTATAACCTGTTGCAGCATCTGTGGAGACAAATTCTTCCCCGAGCCTTGCTGATGGAGCTGAGATTTGTTTTCTTCCTGTTTATTTGTCTAGAGGATGGCTGGACTAATTCAGTCATACCTTCCTCTCACAGCCTTTAGCTCCTGATGTTGCTCCACAGCATGTGCATTTACGGATATGGGATAACTGTTTCTTACCACCAAGGATAGCTGTGGTTTTAACTGACCCCTCTTGGGTGTCTCTTTTCCTGATTCCCTAGTTAAGCTTCTGGCTCATCTTCCTCCACTGGTATCACACTAAACTGTTAGCTTCAACTAATTGCTAGGAGTCTTGTAGCTGTCTCAGTGATGTCCTGTGACATAAGTTACTCCACAACCCACCCAGTGAAATCTGAGGCCCGTGGAAAGANTTTGAACTGAAATATAAGCAAGAATTTGTGATTTATTCCTCCTACTAAACATACACATTTATTTCCTTATTCTAAAAAGGCTTCACAGCAACTAATGATAACCTAGTAGTAAATAGCACTCCATGCTTTGATTGCAGTCTCTAAATAGAAATAAAACCGCTTTGGAGGAATGACCAATTCCAGGACTGAAGCAGAAAACCTGGAACATCTTGCCATGCAACAAAGCAAGGAAACAACCCAAGGCCACGTGCGTCATATCAAAAGGAGACAGGAACCGCGATGGGTTAAAACACCTCGAAAATCATTCTTAATCCATGAGATTATAAAAATTAAGAATAAATTTCACATCACTGGTCACCTTGAGAGGGCATCACCAACTCATCAGTCTAAAATCCGGTAACTAAAACAACTCAAGCACACACCCTGCTTTTGTTGTGCAAGTTCTATTTCAGAATATCCCAGTACTTGACTATGAAGAGCACTTCTTTCCAGAATTCCATCTAATCAATGCAAAAACAATGACAGGATTTAAAAAACAACGATTTTCTATCCCTAAGAAAATTAAAATCTAAGCAACAATCATTGATGGGCACTATGATCACCAGGGGGAAATCCAATGTGGAATTTTATAACGGATATATTAGACTAACAACAACTGAATTCACTTATCAACACAACCAGATGGTCTATGCCTCAAGGTGAGGCAGAAGGAAGAAAAAAGACTTCTTGATCAAAGAACAGTGAATTTAATCACACCTCTTAACTATCACTTTACAGAAGTTACAGGAGGACAGCAGAGTGTATTAGTAAGTCCACAAGAACGCGCAGTGCTTAGTTGCTCAGTCGTGTCCAACTCTTTGCGACCCCATGGACCGTAACCCTCCAGGCTCCTCTGTCCATGGGGATCCTCCAGGCAAGAGTACTGGAGTGGGTTGCCATGCCCTCCTCCAGGAGATCTTCCCAACCCAGGGATCAAACCCAGGTCTCCTGCAAGGCAGGCAGATTCTTTACCATCTGACCCACCAGCAAAGCCGTATGACAAGCCAAAGCTAGAATGTGGGGAATTTGACAAGACAAATTTATTTCTACCAATAAGTGGAAGAGATTGGAATTTAGCAACCAAAAGCAGTGTGCAGATCTTGTTTGGATTCTGTTTACAAGTAACCATCTGAAAATGTCACTGGGGAGAAAAAAAATAACAGTTTTAACTCTCTTTACCTCTTCCAGTTTCTCTTCAGGCTTTCATCTTTTCCAGACCACTCTAACAGTTAAAGCTTAGTGTTTTCGCCACATTAATGAATGTGAAGGACAGGGAAATCTTTAAGAATGAGGGCAGCTGAGTGCAGAAACAAAACAATGACTTATTTCACACTTAACATGCATCCTAGTTTTTCTGACCCTGATTTGAATATGAAGTCCTGGGCCTGACTCTCCTTTCTCTGAAAAGTGAACAACTACAGAGAAGACAAGCTGGTATAAATTTATCTACATTCCATTTCAGCAGACTGACTATCAAACTGCTGATCAACTTCCTGCTTCTCAAGTACAGGTGTTAAACAGCCTGCTCCCCTCAGTATGATGCAAAGGCATGCTAGGACTCAATAAATAGCTAAAACACACACACACACAAAGCCTCAATAAATAACAAACACCCCCCTCCACTCCCGGCCAATAAATAGTGCGCGCGTGTGCACACACACACACACACACACACACACACGCACACACACCACCCCCCCCCCCAACCAAGGCACAAATTAGAGGGTAAGAGTGTTTTTCTTCTCATTGCTCCCAACTTCATCTCTTTCGTGGAGAAGAAGGAATTACATTTAAGGAAAAGAAAATACTGTCTTCACTCAGAGACATAAACTTCAGAATCACTTTGATCTCCTCTGAAAATATTAAGGAGTTGGCAGCAAGCTTTACTGAAAGTGAAAGTGAAGTCGCTCANTCTCTTTCGTGGAGAAGAAGGAATTACATTTAAGGAAAAGAAAATACTGTCTTCACTCAGAGACATAAACTTCAGAATCACTTTGATCTCCTCTGAAAATATTAAGGAGTTGGCAGCAAGCTTTACTGAAAGTGAAAGTGAAGTCGCTCAGTTGTGTCCAACTCTTCAACCTCGTGGACTGTAGCCTACCAGGCTTCTCCGTCCATGGGATTCTCCAGGCTAGAATACTGGAGTGGGTTACCGTTTCCTTCTCCAGGAGATGTTTCCAACCCAGGGACTGAACCGACATCTCCCACATTGCAGGCAGACGCTTTAACCTCTGAGCCACAGGAAAGCCCCAATTATTAGTATAGTAAAAAAAAAACACCCTTGATTACTATACGGTAAACAGATATTTAACCTTTGTTTTTAACCACAATTATACAACTAAACTTACTCTTCAGAGCAGAATTTTCTTTTACAATTCTCTGAACTAAAGGAAAAAGAAACATTCTTAAAAAAAAAAAAAAAGTTTTTCACAGGCACATGTCAAAACCACTCAACTTCAATTAAAATATCTATACTTACAAAAGTAATCATTATGAAAAAAATGTTACAAATAAAATGTTACATGAAAATGAATACATATGTTTGAAACAATGAGCATTTGAACCAAGTTATGTAAGTTTTAAAGACTAAAACTGTTCCCACAAATCATACCTATTTTCATTCTACTGCAAGATTTTTAGCATTTTATAGGTACTCTACTGACCTAAAGGGCTTCCCTGGTGACTCAGTGGTAAAGAATCCACAGACAATGCAGGAGACATGAGTTTGATCCCTGGGTTGGGAAGATCCCCTGGAGAAAGAAACATCAACCCACTCCAGTATGCTTGCCTGGAAAATTCCATGGGCAGAGGAGCCTGTCAAGCTACAGTCCATGGGGTCACAAAACTTAGTGGCTAAACAACAGATGACCTAAAAGCTCAAAATATAAATTATAATAAATAAAACTGAAATCAGGGGGAAAAAATCTTCATTTTTAACCTCAATTATATAACTAAACTTACTTTTTAGAGCAGAATTTTCTTTGGGTCTGCTGATACTAAATAACTGTTAATTGATACAATCTATAATCACGATGGTGTGATCACTCAATCTAGAGCCAGATATCCTGGAATGTGAAGTCAAGTGGGCCTTAGAAAGCATCACTACCAACAAAGCTANATATAGAAAATCAAAGCAGTTTCTAGTTTGAAACTTCTACAATTTGGTTTGAAATTTAAGGGTCACATATATACTTGGATCTGACAAGAAGTAGTTGTTTTGTAACTGCAAAATGTGATGTAGAGCAAGCATCTGAAAGAGTTTAATGTTTTTCATGCTGCACAGTAAATTCCCAATGACTGCTAAGTCCAAATATAATCACAGGGCCTAGTGAAGTGTGTCCACAGGAGGTCTAAGTGGATTTTGACCCCAATTTTCCAATAAAGACAGTTCTCAAGTTGCTTCTTACTACAAATTTAGTCCAGGGCACTAATAGGAATAGAGGAAAAAAAAAAAAACAACACCAGAGACAAATAGATCTCCCAGTAAACCTTAATCTCATATCCAACTTCATTAGAAGAAAACATTTCTATATTTCTTAAAGTAGTGAAAGCAAAAGGAGAGGAAACATTTAAAAAAATATTTCTTTTCATACACACACACACACACACACACACNTCTCATGATGTACTCTGCATAGAAGTGAAATAAGCAGGGTGACAATATACAGCCTTGACGTACTCCTTTTAGTTGCCTTAAAAACCTCAAACTATGAGGTAATCCCAATATCTGATATTAATCAAAGCCTTACCAAAAAAACAATATCTATTTCTAACTTCCTCAAGCAAAGAGACTGTGATCTTATGTCCGTACATGTGTGGGTCTTTTTTAAAAAATGAGGGATAAATGAATGGTTAAGTAAAATCTTAGAATAACAGACCATAGGACTCTAGGAAGACTCTCATTTAAAAAATTATTTAAGTCATATCTCATTATGTTGTAATTTCTTCCTTTTTTACCTTTCACAGCATTAAAATAATTTTATGCTGAACTAAAGGTGATTTTTATTGCATTAGGAAAAACCCATGCTTTCTAATGTTGGAACAGCTGTAATAATTCAAAGTAAAAAAAAAAAAAAATCCCAGGGTACATTTTACAAACATCATTCTACACATTGCCTAATACACTGCTAATTTGGCTAGATTTTAAATGAAACAGGCTTCAATGAAATGATATGAAAAGCATGTTCNGAAAAAAAAAAAAAAAATCCCAGGGTACATTTTACAAACATCATTCTATACATTGCCTAATACACTGCTAATTTGGCTAGATTTTAAATGAAACAGGCTTCAATGAAATGATATGAAAAGCATGTTCCAATGGATTAGATACAGTTTCAAGGATTAACACTTATAGTATTGTTTCTTACAAAATCATGCAGGATTATTATAGAAATTGGTATCATGATTATTTTAACTCTGTCCTTAAGCTGCAAGAAATGCTTATACCGCTGTCACTGCTGGCTCTCAAAACACAGTCACAAGTGTCATTATTTCCATTTCCCATGGGAGGCAAATTAAGACTGGAGATTTAAAGTGCCCGTCTGAACACACACAATATACACACTATATCCCTGAGGTCCAGATGGCTCTTCCTTTTCACCCTCATCACAGCCTCACTGCTTCTCTTCTTCCCGTTCCCAGACTAACTGTTCAGGTAAGCTTTGATTATTTGCATCTGTCTTTTCAGAATTAATGACAGAATACTGACAGAAAGGGAGGTGCTGGAGTTAATGGCAAATGTTTCTTATTGTTCTTACTCATGAAAGCTTGGAAGACCCATCATCCCCACGATCTGTGGCTGGCTTGCCAGTGCCAGAGCCTATGATTTAGAACTGCCTGTGTTGTCCTCTCAAACAACAAAGCCTGCTTCCCTTCTGTGTTTGCTCACCTCATCACCATCTTTCCCTGGGAGATGGAAGGGTGTATCAAAGCAAGAGAAAGCGTCAGTGGCTATTTCTTCCCCTTCTCTCTCTAGAATGAGTATTGTCTCGGAGCCTTGTATATACCTATGTAAATTCATGATGAAATATATGCTTTCCAAAGCAGTTCTTTGCCTTTTGCAAGAGACTTAAAAAAAAAATCATTGTGAAATTAACACAGTGATCAGGAAACAAGTTAGGGATGCATTACTGTGTACAAACTCAGCTGCTCTTTGTGAAAGGAAGACTTCAAATTTATTTCCAAAATGCTGTGAACAGCTCAGCTGGGCCATTACCACCTGCCCTCTACCCTCTTTACTTCCCTAGTGGCTCAGATGTTAAAGCGTCTGCCTGCAATGCGAGAGACCTGGGTTCAATCTCTGGGTCACGAAGATGCTCTGGAGAAGGAAATGGCAACCCACTCCAGTATTCTTGCCTGGAGAATCCTATGGACGGAGGAGCCTGGTNAAGCGTCTGCCTGCAATGCGAGAGACCTGGGTTCAATCTCTGGGTCACGAAGATGCTCTGGAGAAGGAAATGGCAACCCACTCCAGTATTCTTGCCTGGAGAATCCTATGGACGGAGGAGCCTGGTGGGCTACAGTCCGCGGGGTCACAAACAGTCAGACACGACTAAGCAACTTCACTTTCACTTTCTACCCTCTTTACAAGTTACAAGCCACCTTGTATATTTACGTTATAGAAAAATTGGGCCCCACCCTGGCAATTCTGCAAATGAATAATTAATTGAAATGTTTACCAAGAAATGAGGTAAGCTTCCCCTAGAACCTTCATCTCTCTCAGAGCACCTGCTACTTAAAACAGGTGTCAGGGTCCTTTGGTGGCTCAGACGTTAAAAGAGTCTGCCTGCAATGCAGGAGACCCAGGTTTGATTCCTGGGTCTGGATGATCCCCTGCAGAAGGGAATGGCTAACCACTCCACTATTCTTGCCTGGAAAATTCCACGCACAGAGGAGCCTTGCGGGCTCCATAGAGTCACAAAGAGTTGGACACGACTGAGCGACTCACACACACACAGAGGGTTCTGCTGCTGCTGCTGCTGCTGCTAAGTCACTTCAGTCGTGTCTGACTCTGTGCGACCCCAGAGACGGCAGCCNAGTTTTTCTTTGGAACAAAATCTAAAACGCAAATGTTTTTAAAAAGCAGTATTATCCCCTGGAAAGGTGGATGGATAAAAGAAAGCAAGAAAAAGAATAGTCCAAATGGTTCCAATACATCTATAAAATGTGGTTTGTAGTTTCATATTTGGCTATATTACTAGTATTAGACCAGGAGCCTAATTCTAATCAGGAGATGCAGGTTTGATCTCTGGATAGGGAAGATCTCTGGGAGAAGAAACTGGCAATCCACTCCCATATTCTTGCCCGAAGAATCCCATAGACAGAGGAGCCTAGTGGGCTACTGTCCAAAGGGTCACAAAACGTCAGACAGACTGAGTAAGCAAAGCACAGCACAGCCCAATCCTAAATGTGTCAGATCCTAGTAAGACTGAATTTAACATAGTATAGTCAGTGTGAGAAGTTGGAAAAACTTTATTTTGGGTTCCTTGAGACATAAAGAGCCATATTTTATTTTTGGTTGCACGGTGCCTCATATTAAGAAATTGTAGAACAGAGGCCAAGATTATATGACACATAAAGATCAACTTTTAAATTGCTACTCACCAAAACAAGTTAATTATTACGCCATACCGCTATTCACCATAACAAGTTAAACTATTCCACCATAACAAGTCTACTATTACATTTAATATAAGGATTAAATCCATGCAAGAATCTACACTTTCTTTGCCTTCTAAATGATCCCACAATCACCCAGGTTTCATTTTGATCAGTCATATCAGCCTCACGTCACACAGCAAACACCTAATGGTAAAGATGAAGGCATTCAGCTAAGCCCAGCTCCAGGGGCTTCCCTGGTGGCCCAGTGGTTCAGACTTTGCCTTCCCGTGCAGGGGGTGCACCCCTGGTCAGGGAGATAAGACCCCACACATCTTGTGGTCAAAAGCCCAAAATATGAAACAGAATAGTGTAACAGTAGTATAACAAATTCAATAAAGAACTTAAAAATGGCCCATATCAAAAAGAATCTTATAATAATAAAAAAAAAAAAAACCACAACTCCAGTGTGCATGCGCTCTGCTTTTCTGAGTTTATCATTTATTTTGCTTTTACAGAAAATAAACCATACAGTTTTCAAAGGGATACCTGCTCAGACATATGCAAAAGCACAGACATTTCTGAAAGAAATTCAGCCTGTAGCTATTATTTTCAGTTCCATCCATTCAAAGGGGGAGGGAAAAAAAATCCACAAAACTAACAGTTTTCACTGTAACTCTCTTAGTATTGATTTGAAAATTAGTTCTTCACCAAAATAAAATGAATATTTCACACAATCCTGTCTATATGGCAGTACCATTCATTCTTCACATTTAGTAATACCACTTCAGAATCATGATAGTAGATGAAAATAATAACGAACTTTCCTACAGTGAACAGAACAAATTATTTCATAGATGATACTCTGGAGAAGTGGAGAATAAAAAGGAACAGATCGTATTGAGGAACAGATCCTCAGTACGCACCACACTGCTCTTGGGGAGTTACCTCTCAAAAGAGTTACAACTCTGGGGTCTTATCCTCAGTTGAGCAAGTCATGATTTACTTTTATCAATTCTCTTAAGATAATCAAGTTCTAGGAGAAGAGATGTTAACAAAATACAGTAGGGCAATTTATGAATGAGGTTAACTAACTTACACTGAGAAAGGGAGCTGCAAGTAGACACAGCAGCCAGTGGGCGCTGGCAGTGCCCGGGCCACAAGCCCTGCTCACTGTTTTCCTGGGGAAGTAGGCACCTTCTAACTGCAAACACCTGAAGGTCATCCAGCCACACTGAGGTCAGGGGAGAGTACTGAGTAGCTGATGCCTTGACCTTTCCAAAGCTTAACTCCACCAATAAGGAACGGAGTTGGTGGACAAATTGCCCCTTTCATGACCATCGAGTGGAAGAACTAAGGGCATGCTCTACACTGGCTTCCAAAGGTCCCCAAAAGAAATGGTCCCAATTGCCTAAAACAGTAACCTGTGTCCTGTACTGGTCTCCTTATCTTCCTTTTCTTATTTCCTCACAGGAACTTTCTGGGTTCAGCTTTCAAATAAAATGGTTATATAAACAAGGGTCTGATTCTACAGAAATCAAACCTGACAACTGGTCAGTGAGGTTCTATTCTTAGTAGGAAAATCTTGTTAAACCAAATTAAATTTTAGAAGCTGTGCAATAACTGGAGAATTAGAAAAAAAGGAGAAAAGAGAAGGCCCAAAGCGACTGGTCAACAAAATGGATAGTTTTTTATTGAAAATGAGAATTTATCTTTGCAAGAGTTCAAAGGAAAAAACATACAAACTGCTCTGAAGCATGTGAAATGCAAATGAGAACTAAATTNAAAAGGAGAAAAGAGAAGGCCCAAAGCGACTGGTCAACAAAATGGATAGTTTTTTATTGAAAATGAGAATTTATCTTTGCAAGAGTTCAAAGGAAAAAACATACAAACTGCTCTGAAGCATGTGAAATGCAAATGAGAACTAAATTGAGACACCATTTTTCAACTATGAGATAAAATGTGTATATATCCAAAAGGTTCTGACTATATACTGTTTATAAGTGAGAAAACAGGCACCCTCACACATTACTGGAAAAAACAGAGAATGGCATAAAGGCTAAGGAAGAGAATTTGGCAAGCTGCCTCAAAATTACATGAACATTTATGCTCATACCTAAAACTCTCATTCATGAAACAGCTAAGCTACATCTAGGTAATGAACTTCTACTCAGCTATTACAAAAACAGAGAACTAATTCTCTACCCTACTATAAGGTGGTCTCCCAAACGTCCTGTTGGCATCTATACAAAACTATACAAACGTTTAAGTTGACTTCTGAGCGGTTTTGACAGGACTCTGCTCTCTCAGTGTTACTGGGCTCGTCTTCTACTTGTATATACAGAACAAAACAGGTACGTGTGCGCGCGCGTG
>SJYV01042933.1:210595-255736 GCA_006410875.1 Neotragus pygmaeus | reverse complement strand
ACTAGACGGACCTTTGCTGGCAAAGTAATGTCTCTGCTTTTGAATATGCTATCTAGGTTGGTCATAACTTTCCTTCCAAGGAGTAAGCATCTTTTAATTTAATGGCTGCAGTCACCATCTGTAAGCATCACCAAAATGAGTACTCTTATAACTGTTTTTGCTCACTATTATTTCCTTAAGATACATTCCTTGAAGTTTTGCCACGTGAAAGAATATGCACATTTTAAAGGTTTTCTTAAGTATTGCCAAATCATACTCCTGAAAATCTGTACCATTATACCTTCCCACTTGCAGCATGTGGTCAGGTATTTTCTTCACATTTTCGAATGATGATTGAAAATTTTAAATTTTACTTTGCCAACAAAACAGGTAAATTGCAATATCTTCTTATTTTAATGGTCATTTTTTTATTAGTCATATAGGAGACCATTTTTCATATATATTAGCCAAAAGACTAACCTATAAAAATATTCTTTTAAATTACTTATTCATTTCCTTTCCAAATAGTTTTCTCCTAAGATTGTCATTCNATTGCAATATCTTCTTATTTTAATGGTCATTTTTTTATTAGTCATATAGGAGACCATTTTTCATATATATTAGCCAAAAGACTAACCTATAAAAATATTCTTTTAAATTACTTATTCATTTCCTTTCCAAATAGTTTTCTCCTAAGATTGTCATTCCTCTTATACATTACCTTATAAATGGTGTTAGTGTGGTTTTAAATAGGAATTATCAAGAAAGACTCTAAAATTGGATGAGAAATTTCAGCCTGTATTCTCTCTCCTATTTTCCTTTAGGTACAAGATACCGTTAGGAAAGTTATCACAAATCAGGTTGCTAGATAAAGAAGAAAAGNTCCCTGGGATTCTCCAGGCAAGAACACTGGAGTGGGTTGCCATTTCATTCTCTAATGCATGAAAGTGAAAGTGAAGTCGCTCAGTCATGTCCGACCCTCAGCGACCCCACGGACTGCACCCTTCCAGGCTCCCCAGTCCCTGGGATTTTCCAGGCAAGAGCACTGGAGTGGGCTGCCATGGCCTTCTCCTGCTTACAGCTTATGCTTCACTATGTACGGCTTCTGTCACCCCGCCCCCATCTCCACATAATGCAGAAAAACCTGAATTAGATTAATCTTTTAAATCTAACTACTGATTTATTATTTTTTTATCAAGGGAAAGAAAGGCATAAGGATGCGATCAAGACAAACATATTAGAAGGATAAAAAGAGGTAAAGCATACACCATACATAAAAATGACTTAAAAATGACTTCAAGGATTTTTCTAAAAATTGGCAAATGTGCTTGAGATAACTGAATTTAAAATACAGTCTACAAGCTGTTTCCCAAACAAAACAACACACAGGCTATGTGAGAGGTATATGACAAAGTCACTTGAAGGTAAGCACTTAGAAGAGAGAACCAGGAGCATCACCATTGGCTCTCAGACATCCAACAGGTCTGTGCACCTTATTTCTTGGGGGAGACATGCCACAAGTAGCTAAGACTCCAATGACCAAGAAAAACGCACAGGTTTCAAAAGTGAACTTCAAACAAAACAGTTAGTTACTCAAAATGCTTGATGAGCTGCTTATGTGAGAAACTGTAGTGCTCCAGAGGAAAGAGATTTAATGATGGTTTATGAATCACCCAAGTACGATAAAGAACCCTTAAATATTTCATATATGAATGAAGGACCATGTCATCCTTCATGCTAGGTAGAGACAGAACAAAAATCCTTTTTTNTAAGTGGATTTACTTTGAATGTAAACCCTAGTGGGACATGGGCAAAAGAAAAAAAAAAATTAAAATTGCAGTTTTCAGTAATCATATTGGTGGTAATGATTTAAATATATAAACATATATTTATAAATATAAAAATTATACTGTACAATATTTTATATTTATATATTTATATCTTATACACTTTATTTTATAGTTTAATGTTTTACCCATGTTAAATACATATATAGCATTATACTAATATGTAATATAAATATACAAAAGAAACAAGTTTATGTAAATAGAATTAGAAAAAGACATTATTCAGCATGAGAAAGGATGGAAATATTGAAATCAAAGAATTTAAGCCTGAAAAATTAAAATCCAAAATTTTTATCAGACACAGCAGATAGATATCCAGAATACAACAAATGCCCTCAGAACAGAACTGTGGCTCTACATACTGCTTCTCACTAAAAGGAACTGGACTTTCTGGAGACACAGCTGAGTTGAGGACTGAGGAAGGACATGGAGAAGATGAGCTCAGGAACACCCTGTCATGTAACAAAGCAGGGAAGCTATGAGAGACCAGAGTCCCATCCAAAACGCTCAGAAGTCAACTGAAAAAGGCTCCCTAGGCTAAGACAATCTGAGTATCCTAAAGGATAAAAAACTACAATGCAGTAAAAAATCACATTATTTAAATTCACAAGCTCAGAGAGACACTGTCTTTCTCTACTTTTCCCAGCATTCTAGGAAACAACTTAGCACTTTAAATACTGGCAGATAAACTTATGTACAAAACAGGAATAGAGCTAGATATAGAAAACTGGTAAATGAAGGGAAGAATCAAGAATTTGGTATGCCGTTTCTGTGCAAACTGTGCCACAGAGTAAACAAATACCTAATGAGGTAAGTTTCTTTTTATAGAAATATTACAGATAATAAATAATGAGAGATGATCTAGGCAATGACCATCAATGGTCACAAACAGAGACAAATCAATATTATATGCCTCTCCTTAAATTCCTTAGTACCCCCTACAATATGTTCTGTCACCCTCAGTTCAGTCGCTCAGTCGTGTCCAACACTTTGCGACTCCATGGATTGCAGCACGCCAGGATTCCCTGTCCATCACCAGCTCCCAGAACTTGCTCCAACTCATGTCCCTCAAGTCAGTGATGCCATCCAGCCATCTCATCCTCTGTCGTCCCCTTCTGCTCCTGCCCCCAATCCCTCCCAGCATCAGGGTCTTTTCTAATGAGTTAGCTCTTCACGTCAGGTGGCCAAAATATTAAGAGCTTCAGCTTCAGCATCAGTCCTTCTAATGAATATTCAGGACTGATTTCCTTNTGGCTGGATGGCATCACTGACTCAATGGACATGAGTCTGAGTGAACTCCGGGAGTTGTTGATGGACAGGGAGGCCTGGCGTGCTGCAATTCATGGGGTCACAAAGAGTCGGACACGACTGAGCAACTGAACTGAACTGGACTGAAGGTGATGACAGTGATTTCTTAATATCACCATATATCCTTTTAATTTGAACTTTTACAGATTGACAACAAAATCATGTATTACATTTGGTTGCTGCTGCTGCTAAGTCGCTTCAGTCGTGTCCGACTCTGTGCGACCCCAGAGACGGCAGCCCACTAGGCTCCCCCGTCCCTGGGATTCTCCAGGCAAGAACACTGGAGTGGGTTGCCATTTCATTCTCTAATGCATGAAAGTGAAAGTGAAGTCGCTCAGTCATGTCCGACCCTCAGCGACCCCACGGACTGCACCCTTCCAGGCTCCCCAGTCCCTGGGATTTTCCAGGCAAGAGCACTGGAGTGGGCTGCCATGGCCTTCTCCTGCTTACAGCTTATGCTTCACTATGTACGGCTTCTGTCACCCCGCCCCCATCTCCACATAATGCAGAAAAACCTGAATTAGATTAATCTTTTAAATCTAACTACTGATTTATTATTTTTTTATCAAGGGAAAGAAAGGCATAAGGATGCGATCAAGACAAACATATTAGAAGGATAAAAAGAGGTAAAGCATACACCATACATAAAAATGACTTAAAAATGACTTCAAGGATTTTTCTAAAAATTGGCAAATGTGCTTGAGATAACTGAATTTAAAATACAGTCTACAAGCTGTTTCCCAAACAAAACAACACACAGGCTATGTGAGAGGTATATGACAAAGTCACTTGAAGGTAAGCACTTAGAAGAGAGAACCAGGAGCATCACCATTGGCTCTCAGACATCCAACAGGTCTGTGCACCTTATTTCTTGGGGGAGACATGCCACAAGTAGCTAAGACTCCAATGACCAAGAAAAACGCACAGGTTTCAAAAGTGAACTTCAAACAAAACAGTTAGTTACTCAAAATGCTTGATGAGCTGCTTATGTGAGAAACTGTAGTGCTCCAGAGGAAAGAGATTTAATGATGGTTTATGAATCACCCAAGTACGATAAAGAACCCTTAAATATTTCATATATGAATGAAGGACCATGTCATCCTTCATGCTAGGTAGAGACAGAACAAAAATCCTTTTTTTCCCCAACATTCCCCATTACCTACTGAGGGGAAGGAGAATGGGAGATTGGAGATAGGGAGAGGTATTTTCTCATCAGCAGTAAGAATACAGAAGATAGTTTAGGCAGAGGAAATCTAACACACTGACAAGTCCATCTTGAAAATGAATCATTTCCTAGAAATATTTTCACAGATAACTTTCGTATCGCTCTTGCTCATTTTGGTTCTAGTTAATTTTTAGTACTTTTTATTTCAGACAGATGCATCTATAATTTCCCACCAAGTTCGATAAAACTTAATCAGTTTCTATAGCTCCCCAATTTAATATTTGAAATGAAAATTTGATTAAGTAAAAATAATTCAGTTTTGATAATGCACTATAGAAAACACTATTCTAAGACATTAATTTTTTAAAAAATAAAAATTCATAATTCATCTATTTCCTGACCCCCCAAATACAGAGCCATACCACTTATGTTAGGAATTACTTTTTGTAAGGTAAAAATCACTCTGATTTCTAGGTAACAGTGATGAGACCACTCAGCCTNTATTCTAAGACATTAATTTTTTAAAAAATAAAAATTCATAATTCATCTATTTCCTGACCCCCCAAATACAGAGCCATACCACTTATGTTAGGAATTACTTTTTGTAAGGTAAAAATCACTCTGATTTCTAGGTAACAGTGATGAGACCACTCAGCCTAGCTAGAAATGAAATTAGAAATTTAGTCCAGTGCTATCACCTAATTTTTTAAGAGTGCTTCTGCCAATAGTCACACAAGACATAAGCAGCAGAGAGCGAATTCCAATTCCCACAGTCTAGTGGTCTTTTGCTGTATCACACAATGGACAGATTTTCATTCCATGGAGAAGAGATTCTAAACAATCTTGTTAAATAAGTAAAGAATGGTTCTCCTAATAATTATCCACTTACTAAAGACAGGTAGAATTTTAGCCATTTAACTGCCAATTAACTATAAATATTACGAGAAATGTGATATGACTATTTCAGTAAGATGATGGACAAAAACACAAGAGTTATTACTGCCACTGTAACTTGAGTTTAGTACTCTTCATTCTGATAACCACAGCAAAGACAATGGAAATCTTCAAATCAAGTGTTCTGCCTTAAAAAATAAATAAATATTATTTTCTAAGTACCTTGAATTACATATTTTTAAAAACAGTTCTNAATGTGATATGACTATTTCAGTAAGATGATGGACAAAAACACAAGAGCTATTACTGCCACTGTAACTTGAGTTTAGTACTCTTCATTCTGATAACCACAGCAGACAATGGAAATCTTCAAATCAAGTGTTCTGCCTTAAAAAATAAATAAACATTATTTTCTAAGTACCTTGAATTACATATTTTTAAAAACAGTTCTTCAGTTTGGGAACATATGAATTTTGTCAAATTGTGGAAAACTTAAAAAATTTTTAACAGGTTCTTAAAAATAAGAGAATAATAAAAAGAGCAGTTAAGACAATCTCTGACCAAAGAAAAAGGAGAAATTCTTACCATTGGCAGTGCATTGATGTGGGGATGTATAACTGAGTATCTGGTACTGCCAATCACAAGTTGCTGTTGCTGATGCTGAGGAAAAAAGAAAGTAAAATATTCAGTGCATCCTAAAACACATTCTGCTGAAAAGATTTCTCATTCCAAATTTTACAGGAAGGAAATACTATCTCTATGTCTTTAAAGCCCCCACCAGAGAGTATCTGTCTCTCCCTAAGCAACTGTTGTCATAAACAGTAGCAACTTTTGAGCATGTAGTACACAGCAGGCACTGAATCATTACATTTCTAAAAAGTTGACACAATGAACAAAATGACGCTCAAGAGATGAATTTGCATAAAGGAGGCACTCACTGCCATTCAACTTAACTTATGCAAATATTACCACTTCTGGGCCCAGTATGGCAGGTTCATAATCTACCATCATGAGCCATGAAAAACAGTATAAACTTATATGTTACATATTCTGTTTAATGACTGATAGAAAATATGACTGGTTTTGAAGCAATTACAATCAAAATGTACTAAACTGGAAATCTCTTCAGACTTTCTATTCTACAGAGTTTACCCAGTCTTCTCAATTGCTGGGGCACAGCACATTACTTTTCAAGACCATTTTCTGCAAATACACAGTGGTTTTCCACACACCCTTTCAGAGTGGCAGCTTTCGGGTGGGACACTGACCAGTACATCTCCCACCATGGGCAAGCAGAGTGCACCTTTCTGTAAGAGTAAATGCTGATGCCACATGAAGGCATGCAAGAGATTTTCTTCATACACCAAAAAGTGTGAACTCAGTAACACTAAAAAGATAACCTGGCAAATACACCAAATATGTGCAGAAAAAATGCAGTCCCTTGAAATGTGCTCCTCTCTGATTTTATCTTCAACTGACTGAAACCCTCACTCTGCTGATTACCAAGGCCCCCCCCTTCAGTGCTATTATACAACTTTCACGTTGTGCTGAGCTGTAAGAAGATCTAGGAATTAAAATAATATTAAACACACATTTATAAGTGAAATTATAGACGGTCATATCAACATGTGATATTTCACCGGCTTCTTGTGCTTCCAGACAGGTAAGTGAGTCCCAAGGCTTTCTGGCACAAGACACCAAGCTTCTCAGTAGATCTGTACTGACTCCTATTGGGAAAGTGTTCTACAGACATCGTGATTGAATCCAAACAAAAACTAGATTATTGCTAGGTTCTGTCTACCTCAGTGTTATTTACTATGGACAGCAATTATTTTACTATACAAGTTTTCATGAATTTTTGAGCTCTAAGCTATGTAGACTGGCATACATTTATTCTAGTTATTTATAAATAACTAATATATGCTACTGAACTTCATACAACATTCTAGATCCTTAACAGTAAGGTTCATCAGTACTAACAGTGAAATCAGTACTATATGTCAAATGTGTTTCTTAAGAATCTCTAATTTTTTTATCCACCTTCTAAAATGATTAGATCAGGGAAGGTGGAAAGCTTATTCTGTTTAAGTCCCTGCCCTACCATTTTCTTGTTTCCTATTCTTGCTCATGTTTCTGATATTCTGTTTCTTTGTAGGAATCTTCACATTATTAGTCTATTTTACGGGGTTTGGTTGAAACTGAATAATATAATCTACAAACCTAAATAATCAAACACAAGTAAACTTATAGCAATAAGCCCAAATACACAGCAATTTTCAGAAATGGAATGAGTGAATGGGCGTGCCACTGCTGCTCTGCAGAACTCCCAACCCTCTGAACACCATTACGGACCATATGTTATACATGACTTTCTGACACCACAGCCAAGTGACCTGCAGTATCAAATATTAAAAACATTTAATTTTTAAAATCTAAAATGAGCACATATGGAGTAACTGAGCACTGTACTTCAATGGAAAGCTTTCACTACTAGGATGTGTACACACCCAACACACACAAACTTACAAACATGTACCTTTGGGAAATAATAAATCAGATTATTTCTGTTGCTAGTCTTTACTTCCCCCTCCCTGGTTCTCTCCTTTTTAATTTTTTTGTGGTGAGTCCTCTCATCACTCTCACAGAGGTCTCTAATCTCAGTTTTCTCTAAATATATTTTCTCTTTCCTTCTTTTCTTCATTCATTCATTTAGCTTTATCAGGTGACAGCTCCTGATGGGAAAAGCCCACAAGAGTGATTTAATATTGAAGGGGTTAAATATCTGATTCCAGGAGTTGAAGGGTAAATAAATCTATGGTAAACAGTGTATTAAAACAGGTATCTTAGTTCCTCAACCAGGGGTCCAACCCATGCCCCTTGCAGTGGAAGCCAGAGTCCTAACCACTGGACCACCAGGGAATTCCCAGAAACTTTAAAAAATTATACACAGGGCTATATTTTGGTTTCTGCATTAATACTTTCCTGGTTGATTCATTTTGAAAGCATCAGTTCTCCAGTGTTCAGTCTTCTTTATGGTCTAACTCTCACATCTGTACAGGACTACATAGTTTGGCTATATGGACCCTTGTTGGCAAAGTGATGTCTCTGCTTTTTAATAAATTGTCTAGGTTTGTCATAGCTTTCCTTCTGAGCAGCAAGCATCTTTTCATTGATGCTTTCAAATTGTGGTGCTGACCAAGACTCTTCGGAGTCCCTTGGAGATAAACTCAGTAAATCCTGAGGGAAATCAACACTGAATATTCATTGGAAGGACTGATGCCTGAAGCTGTAGCTCCAATACTTTGGCCATCTGATGTGAAGAGCCAACTCACTGGAAAAGAACCCAATGCTGGGAAAGACTGAAGGCAGGAGGGGAAGGGGGTGACAGAGGATGAGATGGTTGGATGGCATCACTGACTCAATAGACATGAGCCTGAGCAAACTCCAGGAGACAGTGACGGATAGGGAAGCCTGGTGTGCTGCAGTCCATGGGTTGAAAAGAGTTGGACACGACTGAGGAACTGATCAACAACAAAGGTGACTTAAGATAATTCAATAGGATAAATATATATTAAAACCACCTGAAATAAGCAATTCAATTGGCCAAAAACCCAAAGCCATTATGTATCCTGAACGCCTGTCTTTATGATCTCACGTGCTCAACCGCCTCTGCTCCCGCTGCAGCAGCCCTCCCTCCCTGCTCTCGGTACTCTCTGGCCGCCTCGACACTGCCCAGTACTTTGTCAGAAATGTCCCTCTGCTGTGGTTTTGCCCACAAATCTAGCCCATCTCTGCTTTCAAGTTTCAGCCCAAATCAGCTTCCTCCCTTGATTACTCACTCACTACTTGAGAGAAATGCCCGTCTCCCTTACCACAACTCTGAACGGCCTCATGCTCTCCCCAGGCCCCCCTATCAGGCTTCCCCAGGCCCTGATCTGCTCATCTTGCTATCCCACCACAGAACTAAGAACAATGCCTTCAGCATACAGTTTGTGGGATACACATGATGATAAAGTTACATAGTATCTATACGTGCAGGAATAGGTATGTACATGTTTGAAAATAAAACACAGTAGAACTGAATTACAACACCAATCACAATGGCAAGGAAGAATTCAACAGTGAGTTTTGCTTTGTTTTTAATACTTAGGAGAGCCTGGCTATACCAATAATTTTAGTATCACTTCCAAGAAAGCCAATAAAGGTTGATCTTTTGCCATTAAAATAAAAAAACTATGATAAGCCACATCATAAAATCTGTAAAACTATCAACTACTTGCTGCTGCTGCTGCTAAGTCGCTTCAGTCGTGTCCGACTCTGTGCGACCCCAGAGACGACAGCCCACCAGGCTCCGCCGTCCCTGGGATTCTCCAGGCAAGAACACTGGAGTGGGCTGCCATTTCCTTCTTCAATGCATGAAAATGAAAAGTGAAAGTGAGGTCGCTCAGTCGTGACCAACTCTTCACGACCCCATGGACTGTAGCCTACCAGGCTTTTCTGTCCATGGGATTTTCCAGGCAAGAGTACTGGAGTGGGATGCCATCGCCTTCTCCGATCATACTAAACCCATGTGCTTCACTTCTTATGATGAAATAAATGTTTGCAGGCTTTAATTTCATCTATAAACAAAAAGCTGTGCTTTTAGAATCTAAATTTCGGAACATTTTACCTAAAATAAATGAAGTATTAATCTTAGAATAAGCTTTCAGTATAGAAACAAACACTACTAATTCAGCAGACATCACTATACATAATCAGGATTTTTTTAAGTGAAAAATCCTATAAAAAACAGCATAACAGTATATTTTGACTGATCTTCGAACATACTACCCTGCAATCTCTCCAGAGGCAAATTTCTTTGGTTTATAAATCCTTTTTAAAAGCTAATGGATTATGAACCTTCTACCTAAAAAAAGTCAAAAAAAATTTTTTTCTGCTTATAATTCATAGCAGTGACATAATCTAATCTAGAAACCAGTAACTAGTAACAAAGGCAAGAATGAGTTGCTGGAATCTTTAAGAAATAAAAGTTACAAATGAAATTTTTAAACTTAGAGAATTGCAGGGAAATTATCTCAAGAATTAAGAGAAAAATATATCAATCCTACCATAATCAATCTTCTTAGAAAGATTTTTGTTAAATGAACTTCTGGACAACAGAAAAGTCACAGACAAAGTTCAAATTAAACTGTTTAGCACAAGACTGAAAGCACAATAAATAATGGTGATGACCTCCAACTATAACTTTTAAAAAAGGAATATATTTGTAAATCAAAGAGTTTCAACTTAATCTTCTCAATTACACTGACCCACTTCACACAAAATGACTTTGTTAGCTGCCTTCTTCAACATGGCAATCTCAACTAACACACTATACACTCATCAAAGCTCTAAAGCATTGTGTCCCTCAGTCTCCTCACCCTATTCTCATTTCTCAGGGAATCACACACAGATATAAGCTGGGCAGCCAAAAGAGGGAGTTAGTGAAAAGGGGGAAGGAGCTGTGACAGAGGATTACCTTAAGAAAACTGACCCTGAGATCAGGCCCAAAGGCAGAGCAGGTAGGCCAAACACAGTGTACCCATCACTGCCTCTGATTTCCACTTCGCTTTCTTATTTAAACAATTTAAGGGAAATGAATTTTATTATGATCCCAAATTTTCTAAAAATAAGAAATACGCAGGACCACAAATGCGAAGAAAAATATAAACATGCACTGGTGTCTAGCCATTCAACTTCAGTTAGGTTAGTTTCACTGGCAGTATCACATGTGGTTCAATTTTATATTAAATTTATATTCGAAAAAAATCCACTATTGGGCAGAAAACAAAAAATTCAAGGGCCCCAAAATTTGCCTGTCAGGAAGTAAGCAACCCATTTAAAGACAATAAAAACAACAGATTCATACTAAGCCACAGAGATTTTTAAATTCAAGTTTGGCTTGGGCAGTTTCAAGTGTTATTAAAAGTAAAGCTTATTTTTAGGCACTAACATCCACTCATCAAAAGCTTTCAGTCCACTAACTTTCAATGTAGAGAATCTGAATATGAGAAAAGGCTCAGAACCAAATTTAAGCTCTGATGCTCGAGGTGATATAAAAATATATTATTGCCCATTACTTTTTTCAAAACTGAGTACATCAACATTATGTAACTGTAACTAATTTCTTTTCCTTAAAAAAAAAGGTCACTAAATTAATGGTGCAACTGTAACTTAAGATGCCTTAGAAATATGACAGATTTGACATTGTTTTCTTTAAAAAAGCTGATAGCAGCTAAATCATTTTTTTTTAATAGTTTAAGGGGAAGAAACAAGTAAAAGGTAAATGGAGACAATAAAAATAAGGATCTAAGAAATAATAAGACTGAAAAAAAAATTAAACTTTCCCTATTTGCCTAAGACCACACAAGTAGGTATGTGACACAGAAAGAGTTAGAAGTAAAAAACTGACATAATTCCTAGATCTTATTAGATTTCTTACTCTTCCCACGGGCTGAATATTTGATTCTAGATGCCAAAGAATCTGAATAGGTAATTAAGCTAGACAACACAAAAATCATTCTGCTGAACAATTCATTCCCAGGAGAAATGAAACAGCTTTGCCAGGGATGTTGGGTCGTGGATTAACTCTGTCCACAGAAATACCTTTCCAGATTCTAATTTGTGACACAGAGGGTCTTTCACTTGGATTTAATTGGTCCAGGATAGAATCTGCACATCTGTTGAATTTAAAAGGTCCTACAGGTGATTCCAATGGGCGCTGAAGACCACTGGACCAGGTGGCAGGAAAGGGCAGGATGGGGAACTTTACTAGCCAAATTATTCATCTATGCAGGGAGGGGGAGGGGGCAGGCACAGAGGGATCACATCTTTCAATAATATTAGCACTGCAAAATGAGTCCTCTCTCATTCTAAGAACAAGAGTGGGAAACATACCATATTGAGTAAAATTTTTATTAATTTGATTTTAAGATTAACAAAATAAACAAAAGATGAATGATAAACTCAATTCTTCACCCCAAAAATGAATTAGAAAAGCAAGGACAATAATAATGAGGACATCTCAGAGAGAAAAAAGACACCACAAAATAGGAATTACTGTTTTAAAGAGGTACATTCATACCTTTTAAACAAAATCTGGATTATCACTCAACATGGAAATTACTACAGTGGAATATGATAAGGTGTTTTAAGTGTGTCCTGTGGAATTCCTTCCAACTCAGCCTTTAAGTATGCTATCAGGACCACCTAACCTCTGTGGCATCTTTGCACAAATTAAGACTCCAGCAGGACAAATTAGATAAAAAGAGAAGCCATATTACAGTACCAAGGGTTAAGAGCCTAAACTATGGAACCACACGGCTCTGAAACTACAGCCAGACGACCCAAGACAGGTACTTAACCTCTCAGTGCCTCAGTTTCCTCATCACCTGTAATATAAACTGCAGTGAGAGTTGAGTACCTTAATATTTACAAACTGCTAAAGAGTGCCTGGCACAGAATTCATATCATTTAAAAGAATACATGTAAGTAAAAAGGAGGCCCTTCCTCTGAGAAGAAGACAGTCCCGATACCAGGGAAATGGCTTGGCTGAGTGTGGCCTGAATGTCAGCACCCACTTGTCCCCTTGGCTGTGAACTTCTGTGCAGGACACCAGCTGTCCATTCATACTCTGCTGTGCTGTGTGCTACAGGCTGTAGAGGCCAGCTTTGTAGTCTGTGAGCTGATACAAGAGCTTTATATATATATGCACACACAAAAGAGAGAAATCGTGGATAAAAGTTCACATGAACATGACATCTATCTTGACCAACGTGACCATATAAAGTGTAATGGATACACAGTGAAGCAGAGCCTCTCAATCACACTCCAAAACTGAGTCTTTAACTTTCAGTTTGTAATAGAAAGGAAAATGCTTAACTTTTTTAAAAAATTAAGAACATGCCAGCAGATAATTACTAAAATGAAAATTGTCATTCTGAAGTACTCTAGACACAAAAAGAAAAAATATACTTACATTTAATTAGATGTTAGATTCAGAAATTTAAAATATTTCATTTCTGTCGCAAAGATTCAGAAGAGTCACTCTTGTGTCTTAAGAGTATTTATTTCCTCACATATGGAAAAGCTTAAGAACTCATTGCTTGACTTTGTATTTTTAAAATCGGTATAATCTAGACAGGACCAACAAATGTTTTGTCTTCAGTAAGCTAAAACAAATTGCTCATTCAACTACCATGTTTCTATCAGAATGGCAGTCACAAATACACCTCTTTAAGAATTCAAGGTTGTGGCCTGAAGAATCCCATGGACGGAGGAGCCTGGCAGACTACACTCCCTGGGGTCGCAGAGCTGGACACGACTGAGATTAAGCACAGATGTATACATACCCTGTGTGAGTGCTAGTGGTTCAGTCATGTTTGACTCTGTGACTCCATGGACTGTGGCCTGCCAGGCTCCTCAGTCTATGGAATTATCAAGGCAAGAATAATTGGAGTGGGCTGATATTTCCTACTCCAGGGGATCTTCTTGATCCAGGGATCGAACCTGCATCTCCTGCATTGGCAGGCGGATTATTTATCACTGAGCCACCTAGGAAGCCCCTAATATTCCTTATATATCCTCAATCATTACAACATGTTACATTTATGAAAAAGAAATAAATTATTCAAAAAAAAAAGAATTCAAGGTTGTCCTGTCTTTTTAACATAATTCATTCTGAGTACATTATAAATTGGTGGTGGTTTAGTCAGTCGCTAAGTCGTGCCCGACTCTTGAATATTATAAATTACATATTCATAATTCCAAAAAATGCCTAATTCTCATCTGATGTTGGTTTGCCAAACTGCTTTCAACTTCACCAAACTTAAAACATTTAAGCCAGCAAACACACTGTGTCATCTACCTATTCCACTCTGGACACACAGACATGGGAAGAGGGACACAAAGACATACTCTCCACACTCACTCACTCTCAGCGGAGGATCATGGAAATACTCTTCCACACTCACTCACTCTCAGTGGAGGATCATGGAAATACTCTTCCACACTCACTCACTCTCAGTGGAGGATCATGGAAATACTCTTCCACACTCACTCACTCTCAGTGGAAGGATCGTGAAAAGAAAGAAGACCACCTTCCTTTTGTACTTCAGTATATTTAGTTCAGTACAAAACACTACTCCTCTCCCTACCCACCATCCAAATTACAATACAGCGCCAGTGGAGACTATAGGAATCCAGTGGCTCCATCTGACTTTTCAGTTGTTGTCATGCAATGGTACAGAGGCTGACACTATGGCCAGAAAGTATTTTTGGTTTTGCAGGCCACATAGTCTCTATCACAACCATTCAACTCTGCTATTACAGTGCAAAGTGGCCACGGACAATACAGAAATGAATGACTATATTTCTGTTTACACGAAAACTTTACTCAAAATATACAAGAAAAAAAAGGCTACAGGCAACACTTTTGGGCCCTGAAGTAGTGCCCAAGACCAGCCAAACCTCTACCAATTGAGGATAGAGCATAACTGTTGTATATTAAACAAAATTTTTAAAACACTTTGTAATCAAAAAAGTAACAGATCAAGCAAGTATTCTCCAGTAAAATTATGTAACCATTCTACAGGAAGGAAATTTTCCAAGGCATTCAAACCTATCTTATATGGAACTATTCATAGTAATGAAGTTCAATTAGAAAGGAAGAGTACTAAAACTCCAGTATTTCTCTGACATCTTCAGACCTGAAAGGCAGTGGAGGCAGAAAGGAAAGAACACAAGATATCTACTCTTGCTCCTGAAACACACAAGTCTTTCGCATCATACCCAAACGATCGTGAGCAAATCTTCAGTGTCCTCATCTGCAGAATGGGGTTATTCTACAAGGCTACACTCTGCACAGATGGATAGCTTTTCACCAAGTATGAACACAGAGCTTGGGTTACTATAAGCAAAAAAAAAAAAAATAACACCATGATTTAAAAACAATCAATCCTATTAAACCCTTAAAGATGTTTATGCTTTCACAAAGAAATAATACTAATAAATATCAGCTACTTGTAACTGCTTATAGAGTTCAAAAGAATAGTTAGTATTTAAAGTTAATAACAGTCTAGAGGGGCGGTCCTAAGATGGCAGAGGAATAGGACGGGGAGACCACTTTCTCCCCCAACAAATTCATCAAAAGATCATTTGAATGCTGAGCAAGAATAGTCTAATATTGAAAGATTAAAAACTTAGGTTCTAAGTTAAAAAAAAAAACTGTTGATGACTTACCATGAGATTACAAATATAGCAATGGGAAGTATTAAAAACTAAAAAAAAGTCAAACAAGAAGGAACAATGAAGGCATAGAAATAGCAAAGTGGTCCTGGAAATGAACTCTCTTGTACACAGCCAACGGAGCAAGAAAACATCTTGACCATAAGTTTCGCCAATACTAGCTCATGTTCACCAAGTAGTGGGTGAGGAGAAATGAGAGCTATTTTGCTTATTTTTAATTAAAAGAAAATGATACTGTGTTTTAGTTTTCTGACATGGTTAGTGACAACTGAACACCAAAAATCACTTCTATAATGTGAATTAAATAGTTACTGCAAAGAATGTTTTTACATTTTCTAACAATCTTAAATCATAATTTACATATAAATCTGGGGGGGGAGTAAACTGCAATTATCTTTTGAAAAACAAGTTCATAAACTATCCACAAACAAAATAATATTTAAAACAAATATNTTACTGCAAAGAATGTTTTTACATTTTCTAACAATCTTAAATCATAATTTACATATAAATCTGGGGGGGGAGTAAACTGCAATTATCTTTTGAAAAACAAGTTCATAAACTATCCACAAACAAAATAATATTTAAAACAAATATCAATTTTCTTATCTTCTCCCACTTCTCTAATATCAAAGCAACTAAAAACTCCATCAACAGCAAAGGATCTGAATGCAATAAATGGACTCTCTCCATCAGTGAAACATTAATCACCCAAGAAAATGCAAATTAAGATGAAAGCCTGACGCTCCTTCACGAGACCAGGATGCAATGCTATTTAAAGTTCATGTTCATCCCTGGACCCAAGTTAAATGGCAGTTTGCTTTCTGGGTTTTGTTTTTTGTTTGCTTGCTTTTAATTGGTTGTTAAGATGAGACGTATCCTGCAACAGACAACAGAACTGTGAAAAAATGAAGGGGGGACGGCGGGACAAAGAAGGGGAAGAAAAGTTTTATTAATCTCTCTACTACATATTGTTTATGTTAAAAGTTAGCCTTTGACCAACAGTGGAACAAAACTAATGTACATCAGTAAATAAAAATCCTTGCCCTCACAAAGTTCAAATTCCAGCAAAATTTAAAATCAAGTGCTATGTAAAAGGAGATAAATGCTACAAAAAATGAAAAAGGGAATTCCTTGGTGGTCCAGGGGTTAGAAATCTGCCCTCCCACTTCAGGGGGGACACGTTCAATCCTCAGTTGGGAAACTAAGATCTCGAATGCCATGGTGCGGCAAATAAAAAGCAAATAAAAAAAATTAACAAGCAAGCAAACAACAACAAAAAAAATTTTTTTTAAGAAAATTGAAAAAAAAAATGCAAGTAGGCTAAGAAAAATCAGGACTTTTCACAGGGAAGGGAGGTGCTGACACCCACAATGCAGCAGAATTAGGACGGTCAGAACTGGTTTGTATTTCAACTGAGAGCCGGTGAGATACTCAGGAAGCTACTCATGTTTGTTCTGTATTCGGAAAATCATGTATGAAAATGTGTCATATCTTGATGTTGTCAGCTAAGTGTTAGAAAGAGAACCTCATATCCACAAACTATAAATGATCTTCATGTTTCAATTACTTTAATTTTTTCCTCTGTCTGAAATATCTGTTCTTACCTACATTTACTATGTATTACGAAGCTCTAATTCCTAGGTTAGATACTAGGTGTCACAAATGACAGGTTTACTCAAATATTTAGCATTATATATAATATTATGAAAGCCATCACAGAAGTCATCAAATGCAAAAGAGAAACTTCATAATTGTTGCCCAGAGTCTGTTCATACAAATTATTTTTCATGCAAGCATTCTTAGAGAGTTAATATCAAGGGACTTCAAACTTTCTCAAGACACCGAATACTAAAAAACGGGAAAAGGCCACTGAAATGGAATGCCTGATCACTTAAATCCTAATACAGTCTAGATAATAAACTCAGTTTTTTAATATCCACCAAATACTTATATTGTGCCTAGCACTACACACAGTTAACTACCCATCATCACCTTATTTTAGTTAGAAAGAATTAAACACAACTATGGACACAGACCAGCATGTACTCATAGGACTAAGGGTCTCTGGTCTTGTTAGCCTTCCTCCCACTGTGTCCCATATTCTTTATTAGCGCAACAAGAAACTCAGCTATAAAATCCTGGAAAAAAATCAAGAGTTATCTCTATAACATATCTACTGTCATTTCTAAAACACAATTCTAGATCTCAGGGATGGGGGTGGTAGTGGTGGCAAGATTTGTGGAGGTCAGACTATGGCAACAAAATCTCACCTCTTCCTCAGAAGACGGAAAACAAAGCCAGAAATTGTTTAAAGAATATTTTGAGGAAAACCAAAGAGGATGAAAATCTGTTGTGCGTGATTGTTCTACAGCCTTTTGATCTCAAGTCAAGGCTAACCAATCAGATGAAAAGAACTACCCTGATGATTCAGACTAGAGGAAATCATAGACCTAAGCAGACCACAGCTGTAACCTGTTCACTCAAAGGCTGCAGGGCCAGAAAGCCCAGCAGGGCAGCAGCAGGCCAGATGTGTCAGCAGAACCCGCGCTCCAGGAGCCACTGTCTCTGCACCTCCTCCTAGCCACCACCACATGACTGCTCAGGCGCAATGGTACGAGACTCACAGGAGGCTGTGCAGGCCACCCTGGCTCGGAAACCTTAAGCTGGAACCAACATCCTCTTTAAGGGCCTCATGGGTAAATAGCTTCCACGGGACCCAACTCGTCAAGGGGCACACTCAGAAGACTGTACCACTTCCTCCTACCAGGTAGTCACTCCCACTCCAGATGCAACTGGTAATACCACTGACATTCTGCCTTTATGTGCCCCATGAAACACAGTTGAAAATTAAACCAAGGTCATTTATCCACAGAAAGAGAAAGGTTTGGTGAACCTTTTCGTCACAATACACTTGGGCCCTTATCCCTATTCTGCCTCTAGGATGTCAATGGTCTTGGGCCTGTAACTTAAGCTTCTATGGGACTAATTCACCTTCTATACAAGCAATGACTGGGTTGAACTGTGAAACTGTCTGGAGTCTTTAAAAATAAATAAATAAACTAGGCTCACTGAAATACAGACTCCCAAAGGAAAGAAGGAAATACCTTCTGAGTTCTAAGAAATAAAGGCAACACAGATATAAAAACTAACTAACAAGCTAAAAAAATATCTTATAGGGAATTCCCTGGCAGTCCAGTGGTAAGTACTCAGCACTTTCACTGCCATGGGCCCAGACAGAGAACTAAGATTCCATAAGCTGCCCACGAGATGCAGCCTCCCAATTTCTTTAATTTAAAATTTTAAATTAAAAAATATCCTATTAATAGCACAGAATGATTGTTTTGATGATATGAAGGTTAAAGCAATGTAGTTATATAGTTCACAAACTTGAGGTCTTGCTAAGTCGCTTCGGTCGTGTCCGACTCTGTGCGACCCCATAGACGGCAGCCTGCCAGGCTCCCTCGTCCCTGGGATTCTCCAGGCAAGAACACGAGTGGGTTGCCATTTCCTTCTCCAGTGCATGAAAGTGAANAAGTTTAGGGTAAAATTTCTTACTGGCTTTCAGGAGCCATATTTCTTATGTCAGTTAAAATTTTCAAGGTGTTTTCAGTGTTATTTCGATAATGTGAATCACTTTGTGGCTAGTCTGAAACTTATAAAATGATCTACTCCATAATTTGGTTCTCAAATTTTGGTTCTCAGTGATTTTACTATTCTGTTTAGTGTTAGATCCACACAAGCACAGTTTGTGTGTAAGTCCAGGTGTTCATAAACAACTTTATGGTGTCACTTTCTTGATCTTTTTCCTTTCTGTATTCTTCCAGACACTCCTTGGCTTCCAGGAGTCCCCCTTTGCCTACACTTTTTGCTATGAAGCTAGGCTTTCATTTTCCCACTCTGCCTTATGCTTCCTGTAACTATGTCTGCCTTTGAAGCCACATGGCAGGACAGAGTGGGGAAAAAAAGATAGGGCTTCTTCTCACATGCTCTTGGGGCTACATTTATCCTGGTCATAAAGAATCCCCTTCCTCAGAATTTTAGAGGCCTTCCTGGCCATCACTGCCATACATACTGATATAACAGGATTTCCTGGAAGTCTAGGGTGGAAGTAAATGATAACATAGAAGATTTCCCCATTTATTCATATCCTCAGGGTCCCTTTCCCCTTTCTTCAGACTAGAGAAGNTTCCTCAGAATTTTAGAGGCCTTCCTGGCCATCACTGCCATACATACTGATATAACAGGATTTCCTGGAAGTCTAGGGTGGAAGTAAATGATAACATAGAAGATTTCCCCATTTATTCATATCCTCAGGGTCCCTTTCCCCTTTCTTCAGACTAGAGAAGACTTTTTGGAGTACGTTTGGTCCATACTCAGTCTTAAGCTGCTATTGACGTCAAGAACCACAAACAAAAATAAAGGTAACTCACCACAGGATTAGCTTAGTTTCAAATACTGGTTTTCTACTCCAACCCCACATGCTATTATTTATTTATAGCCCTTGGGAAACTGACTTATACATCCTCCCAGGGTTTTTAATTGCATTCAAAATGAGGAGATGGAATGAAGTATCATACTCCCTAATCCTTGTTTCTATATTTATGTTTCCATAAATCACTAAGAGAATTTTCTAAGCACTGTTTGCTTACTTTGTGTGGAATACAAAAGAAAATGGAACATTTATATGATTAATATCCAAATTTTAAGTAAATTTGATAACTTTATAAAATAGACAAAATCTGGAGGGACCAAGTGTATTTCTGGATAATGGGATGATAAAGAAAGGGACAATATTCTTGCCCTGCCAAGCCCCCATGCAATACTGGTCCTTACTGTCTGCAAGGTAGAGCTATGAGGTGTCAGAGACTTCATGGGCTGCATTTTAATTAAGCACCCCTGCAAGAATATAGCTAAAACAAAGTCTTGCTTTGGAGAAATGTCAGGCGGTGTGGGCTGACCAGCTGGTATAATTTGGGGTTTGGAGAACTGCTGACAGTCCTCATCTCACATTGTTGAATGACAACCTACTCTGCCATGGTTGCCACATATGGCTGTGCAGATTGCAGGCTACTGATTCCAAGAGAAACTTTTCTTTTTTCATGGATTTTGAAGTGAATGGCACCTCCCCGANCCTGCATACAGGTTTCTCAAGAGGCAGGTCAGGTGGTCTGATATTCCCATCTCTTTCATAATGTTCCACAGTGTATTGTGATCCACGCAGTCAAAGGCTTTGGCATAGTCAATAAAGCAGAAGTAGATGTTTTTCTGGAACTCTCTTGCTTTTTCGATGATCCAGCAGATGTTGGCAATTTGATCTCTGGTTCCTCTGCCTTTTCTAAAACCAGCTTGAACATCAGGAAGTTCACAGTTCACGTATTGCTGAAGCCTGGAGAATTTTGAGCATTACTTTACTAGGGTGTGAGAGGACTGCAATTGTGCGGTAGTTTGAGCATGGGCATTGCCTTTCTTTGGAACTGGAATGAATGAAAACCGACCTTTTCCAGTCCTGTGGCCACTGCTGAGTTTTCCATATTTGCTGGCATATTGAATCCAGCACTTTCACAGCATCATTTTTCAGGATCTGAAACAGCTCAACTGGAATTCCATCACCTCCACTAGCTTCGTTCGTAGTGATGCTTTCTAAGGCCCACTTGACTTCACATTCCAGGATGTCTGGCTCTAGATTAGTGATCATACCATCATGATTATCTGAGTCATGAAGATCTTCTTTATATAGTTCTTCTGTGTATTCTTGCCACCTCTTCTTAATATCTTCTGCTTCTGTTAGGTCCAGACCATTTCTGTCCTTTATGGAGCCCATCTTTGCATGAAACGTTCCCTTGGTATCTCTAATTTTCTTGAAGAGATCTCTAGTCTTTCCCATTCTGTTTTTCCTCTATTTCTCTTTTTTTTTTTTTTAATGTTCACCAAAATTAAAATTAAGGGGAAAAAAACAAAAGAGGCCACCACAATGAGAGGTCCAAGCACCACAATTAGAGGGTAGCACCCTCTCAACACAAGTAGAAAAGAGCCCACGAAACAGTGAATATCCAGCATAGACAAGAACAAATAAATACACTAATTTTTTTTAATTATTAAAAAAAAAAGCTTCAAGTATCCCTGTAAGAGACCAAATGTTTGAAACAATTGTATCTCCAGAAGGTGTCTGTCCAAGAAGATGCTCTCAACTCTCAATTCCACATAGAACCAGGAGTAATTAAACATCTCACCTAAAATGTACCCCAGAGAAAAGAATTCAGTATATTTCAGTGAATGTTCACCAAAACCAAAACATTTCCCTCCTTGACTCTTGGCTTTCATACCCACTTCTGCATATGATTTTTAAAGTATTTTCTGTTAAGGACAAACAAAGGGTCAGTAAAAGACATTTTCACAGAAAGGCACAGAGTTGTACCCTAGGAACAAGATTGAGACAGGCATGAAACTAAGTGGCCAGGGGTACAGAACAGATTGATGCTTCAAAATAATTTTACCAAAGGATTTGCCTGGTATCTATTCATTCCTGTACTGGGTGGTGGGATCTTGTAATCTCCTAAAAGTAAGAATCAAAACCACAATGAGATACCACTTCATATCTACTAAGATGGTTATACTCAAAACAATGAAAAACAACAAGCATGATGAGAATGTAGAGAAACTGGAACCCTCATACGTTGTTGGTGGGAATGTAAAGTGGTGCAGTGGTGGAAAATAGGCAGCTTCTCAAAAAGTTAAACACAGAATTCCACTCCTAGATATACACCCAAAAAGATTGAAAACAGGTATTCAAATACTTGTATACATATGTTCACAGTAGCATTGTTCACAAGAGCTAAAAGATAGAAACAAGTATCTATCAACTAATGAATGGATGGACAAATCATTGTACATACATACAATGAAAAGGAATAGTATTCAGCCATAAAAAGAAATGCAGTATTGATACATGCTATGATGCTGATGAAATTCAAAAACATTTTGCCAAGTGAAAGAAGTCAGTCACAAAAGGTTACATGTATGATCCATTTATATGAAATATCCATAAAATGTAAACCCATAGAGATAAAGAGCAGACTGATGGTTTCCAGGGACTAAGGGGAGCAAGGAATAGACAGTAACCACTTCATGGATGTAGGGTTTTCTTTGCGGGCAAGGAAAATGTTTTGGAACTAGATAAAGGTATTGTTTGTAAAACATTATGAATGTGTCAAATGCCACTGAACTATACAGCTGAAAATGATTAATTTTATGTTATTTGAATTTCACCTCAATTTTAAAAGGAGACAGGAAATATCAACAATTATAATAATAGCACAGATTTCAAACAGTGAGGAAGTAAATTTATATAGTGGTCTTCAAAATGTGAAAATACCCAGAGTAAACTAGAGTTCGGACAGAAGAGGGAGCAAGAAACACACAGACATATAGAATTTACATTTTTTATAATTCTGAAAAGACATTGATTTTTTTTTTCCAGTATCATGTCACTCCTCTTCTCCTTGAATTGCAATATCTTCTAAAATTAGTAGAGAATTTTTAAAATGAGTAAACACTTCAATACCGAGAAAGAAATAGTGAGGACTCACATAATTTTCAGCACGAAGGGTTGACCTGAGAGATCATTCAGTCCAACTGCCCTTATTTTACAAATGGAAACAGAGACTCAGAGAGACAACCTACATGCCTCGCCCAAGGTCACACCACAGAGCTGGAGCTGGCAACAGCCTGGGGTTGTTTAGGGACTGTGCTTTCCAGGATAGAAGCTCCAACTGTGTTCTCTGTGATTTTATTTTTTTCTCTTGAATCACATATCTAAAATGTTTCCAGGCCTGTAGCAAATCACTGTCAGATATCCTTCCTCAGCTTTTCAGCATTCACATCCAAGGAAAATCAGGTTAAAATTAACATCTCTAGCACAGCCTTACATGGTAAAGCCCCAAACATTCATGTGTCAGGTAGCAGAGCAAGCCAGCCCACTGTGGCCTTATTCCCAGGAAGGGGAAGTGGGGGTTAAGAGACTGTATGTACATGCCACCTACCTGTCAGCTTTAGTCAACACATCTTTTTGAGAATCAGCCCAAAGGGCCTGAACTCCTCTCCCAGATGCTGCCATCCAGACCATTCTTCCAGCCCTCACCTTCTTTACTAGAGGGCTGATTAAGCAGTTTCCCCAAACAAAGACCATTCTCTCCCAAGCCCAGCTGTCTAAATAAATTTTTGCATTTTTTTTAACCCAATTGCATGCATGTCTTAGGACTTCTTTTGAATTTGCTGGTGTATTCCCTTCCTCCCCTTCCTACCCCAGTTACCAGGATGAGACACTTCCTTAATGGCCTCCACAAAAGCAAAATCTTCAGTGAACACCCTACATATATTTTGACTCAAGGTTATAATGCAGATAAAGAACAGTCACAGCCAGAACTAAACTTGAAAGCTCCCTACCCCAAGAGGGCAACCCCAAACTGGATATCAGCACCTCAAACATTACTATTTAATTTTGTTAACAGAGGCCATTCATCTTCATTAAATTTTCAAATGTTCAGCTCCTGAAATACAAGTTTCTTGTCAAATGCAAATTTATGTCAGTGTCATTAGGAGTACTAACACAACCCAATGTCATGCCAGAAAGGACTCTCTCCCCTAATTATTTAATTTTGAATAAAAGTGGGATTTTATTTTGGGATTAAGAGTGGGCTCTGGAGTTATCTGCATGGTCTTAGGTAATGTATATAACCTCCTTTGACTTCAGTTGGTTCATCTCTAAAATGACATAACAATGAACATCTACCTCTTAAAGCAACTTTGAGAAGATAGAATGTTTGCAGTGTATCTATGAGTGCCTGGCACATTCTAAATGCTCAATAAATGTTACCTACTAATATCCTTCCCCAGAGTAGGCATGTTAATTACTCTTCAATCATGGAGAAGAGCCTGTCCACAGCTAGGGGTAAACTATTGCTAATATTTAGGGCAACAGGAACAGCTCAAAGAAAAAACCAGGAGTCCCCAACCTATGATCTAATGCCTGATGATCTGAGGTGGAGCTGATATAGTAATAATAGAAATAAAGTGCACAGTAAATGTAATGCATTTAAATTGTTCCAGAAACAATCCTCCCTCCCCCGGCCATGGAAAAATTGTCTTCCACAAAACTGGTCTCTGGTGCCCAAAAGGCTGGGGACTGGTGCATGAACCTGTCTATTCTGAACTTCCACAGGCTCCGAAAGGATTCCTGAGTTGGAGGACCTGATCTACAACCCTCTCCAGATCTTCTTCCCTCTCCAACATGCCAGAACCCCTCTGCTTGTGTACCTCTAGCAATAGGAAAACTCCCCTCTTCACCTTTTTTGGCTTCATGCCTTCATGCCTTTTTTGACTGCTTACTGTTTCTACTTCTGTCCTCTGGGTCCAGCAGCAGAAGGTGCTTAGTCCTTCAAACATGTAAAATTATCATGTTTCTGAAAATCCCCATGTTCCTAAAGTGTTATCCCAGGGCCTGATTGATAGCCCCTCCATAGGAACTCTTGCTTGTCAATACACTTCAGAACCACCCAGTTTCTAGAAGGGAGGCTGCCCAGCTCTAAGGCAGCCAGGCTGGAAAGAGGATTGTAAAGAAAGCAAGGGAAACGTCTTCTTTACCCTTCTACCCATGAAATAAGCAATGAAGTAATATATGAAAAATATTCAGCATGGAGTTTGACACATAATATTCACTGAACATTCTGTTTCCTTTCTCCTCCCTTCCTAAAGTCACAGGGAATATTCACTGAACACTGTTTCCTTTCTCCTCCCTTCCTAAAGTCATACAGAAAGTGAAAATAAATTAGTTAGGTTCTGGGCTTCCTTTGTGGCTCAGCTGGTGAAGAATCTGTCCGCAATGTGGGAGACCTGGGTTTGATCCCTGGGTTGGGAAGATCCCCTAGAGAAGTGAAAGGCTAACCACTCCAGTATTCTGGCCTAGAGAATTCCATGGACTATACCCATGGGGTCGCAAAGAGTCAGACACAACTGAGCAACTTTCACTTTTACTTCAAGTTGGGTTTTAATTACATTGCTGGAGACTCAGGAAGATCTAGTAGCTTGCTCTCAATTACAGAGTGGTTGAGCAAGGATATGAACTCAGGCCACCTGATGTAAAGTCCCTTGTATTTTCCTCCACACCAGACATGTCTTCCACAGCTCATCATAACATGCTTAAGGACTTAGCTGTAACACAAACTACTCATTCACATTGAGCCTGCAGTCGCTGACTTTGATTGGGCTCCACCAAGCTACCATAGTCAATAAAAATATCCCTCTAGACCAGGGCTCCACAAAGTGTAACCTGTGGTCCAAATTTCACCACTGCTTGTTTTTATAAATGTAGATTTTTTGGAAGATAGCCATGCCCATTTACTTTCATATTATGGCTGTTTTCACACTGCAATGGCAGAGTTGTAGAGACTGTATGGTCTCCAAAATCCAAAATATTTATGAGGTAGCCCACTATAAAAAAAAAAAAAAAAGTTTGTCAACCCTTCTCTAGACCCACACTGTATTGGCAATAGCTCATTGTCCCATGAAGTGAAGTGAAGTGAAGTAAAGTGAGCTCGCTCAGTAATGTCCGACTCTTTGCGACCCTATGGACTGTAGCCCACCATCCATGGGATTCTCCATCCATGGGTTTCTCCAGGCAAGGATACTAGAGTGGGTTGCCATTTCCTTCTCCAGGGGAACTTCCCAACCCAGGGATCGAACCCAGGTCTCCCACATTGCGGGCAGGCGCTTTATCCTCTGAGCCAGGGAAGCCCAGAGATAATCCTAAAACCATGAGTGAGAGGAACAATGAAATCACAATGCTTTGAAATAGTATTTCTGTCAGTGGATATTTCTTAAATACANCTCCCACATTGCGGGCAGGCGCTTTATCCTCTGAGCCAGGGAAGCCCAGAGATAATCCTAAAACCATGAGTGAGAGGAACAATGAAATCACAATGCTTTGAAATAGTATTTCTGTCAGTGGATATTTCTTAAATACATGTCTATGTGTTGGCACTTTTTCCATCTTAACTACAATCTACTTTTCTAGGATTGGCTATACAATCACAGAACTATTGTAATACCTGTTTCAATCTCTGTTTCATGTGATAACTTCTCAAATTGCTGGAAGAGTAGCTTTGTGGATAGCAGTTTCCATTCCAACTTCCAGGCAGGTTGCCTCTTCCCCCGTGTGCAGTTTTGGTAGGACTTTCAATCAAGGTGCCCCTGCCTTCCTCTAATCAAAGATGGGCTTGAGACCCAGATGGCCCATTAGGACTCCTTTCCCATAATTTCACACCTGTTATATCACAACTCATGGCCAGAAATTTAGTGAGAACTGATTTGTACCTGCAGCAGTGTCCTTCCAAGATTCCTGATTCCTGCTGCTCTGCAAATTGTCCTTTCCAAGCCTGGTGCTTCAGATGTAAGCTCCACTTTTAAACTAAGTTGACCAGATCAGTGTGTCACTTGTAACTAGTCCCAGCTGATATAATCAGTTCATAAAAACCTGCAGGGTAGGAGAATTTGTCTCTAAGGAATCATATTCCTTCTAAACAAAATAGAACTAGAGGAGAAAGGTCTTGATTGAACCTATAAAACCTTAGAAGAGATTTTTAATTCGATTTTTGAATGCAGAAACATATAAGGAGATTATGATCATCATGTCAGATTTTAAGTTAGTACCAATAGTCATCGTATAGTGAATTCCTGATGCCCATGTAATCTTACTTCTCTAGGAGTAGTAGCTGATTTCTTTGGGACAACATGGTACCTTTAGTGTTGAGCCTCAGCAGTTACCTCCCCGAAGCATCCACTTGGGGACATTTGCCAGTTTGTGATGATAAAATCTTGGGTGACGATTTTTATTGTCTTTAACATGTAACTGACAAGATAACAAAACACAACTCACCACATCTGATTCCTGACATGCACACCAGAGGGTGTTGGGGGATGCTAGGAACTAGGATGACCCAGGAGATTAGTACAAACTGATCAACGCAGAGGAACCCACAGCCTCTGGTCTCAACACCAAAAAGTCTGTCCAGGCAGTGAGAAAGCTGTGGGTATCCAAAGGATAGAAAAAATGAAAATTTCCTCTGGAAATTCAATTCCTGCATGAATTGAACTGTAGAAGGACTCTGAAGATCACTTTGTTGTTGTTGTTCAGTTGCTAAGTCGTGTCTGACTCTTTGCAACCCCATGGACTACAACATGCCAGGCTTCCCTGTCCTTCGCTATCTCCCAGAGTTTGCTGAAACTCATGTCCATTGAGATGGTGATGCCATCCAAACATCTATTTCTTTGTCACCCCCTTCTCCTTCTATCCTCAGTCTTTCCCAATATCAGGGTCTTTTCAAATAAGTCAGCTTAAGACCATTTTTTTTTGATTGTAGCATTTTATTTTATTGAAGTATAGTTGATTTAGTTGTAGCTTAAGACCATTTAATCCACTGACTATCTGAGGAAGGAATTCCCTTTTGAAAAAAAAAATCCTGAAAACTGGGTGTCACAAGAGCAGTCCATTTGAATACCATCAATGACAGTGAACTCATTGCCTGTAAGGCAGCACACTTCATTTTTAGACAGCACAAATTGTTAGCAACTTCTAACAACTCTGATTTGAATAAAATCACACAAAAAAATACTCCTCTCTTTTTTCTGTGGTCATCCTTCATACCTACATTGATCATAGTTTTCATAGCCCACTATACCTTCTCAACTCCTAACCCAATACCACAAATGGTCCAAATCATTTTTCATGTGCCACGGATTAAGTTTTTACTTTCCTGCCTGTAGAGATCAACCGGGCCCTAGCAGGAAAGACATGGCACACCCAAATTTAGTAACATGTGGACAGATTAANGATCATCATGTCAGATTTTAAGTTAGTACCAATAGTCATCGTATAGTGAATTCCTGATGCCCATGTAATCTTACTTCTCTAGGAGTAGTAGCTGATTTCTTTGGGACAACATGGTACCTTTAGTGTTGAGCCTCAGCAGTTACCTCCCCGAAGCATCCACTTGGGGACATTTGCCAGTTTGTGATGATAAAATCTTGGGTGACGATTTTTATTGTCTTTAACATGTAACTGACAAGATAACAAAACACAACTCACCACATCTGATTCCTGACATGCACACCAGAGGGTGTTGGGGGATGCTAGGAACTAGGATGACCCAGGAGATTAGTACAAACTGATCAACGCAGAGGAACCCACAGCCTCTGGTCTCAACACCAAAAAGTCTGTCCAGGCAGTGAGAAAGCTGTGGGTATCCAAAGGATAGAAAAAATGAAAATTTCCTCTGGAAATTCAATTCCTGCATGAATTGAACTGTAGAAGGACTCTGAAGATCACTTTGTTGTTGTTGTTCAGTTGCTAAGTCGTGTCTGACTCTTTGCAACCCCATGGACTACAACATGCCAGGCTTCCCTGTCCTTCGCTATCTCCCAGAGTTTGCTGAAACTCATGTCCATTGAGATGGTGATGCCATCCAAACATCTATTTCTTTGTCACCCCCTTCTCCTTCTATCCTCAGTCTTTCCCAATATCAGGGTCTTTTCAAATAAGTCAGCTTAAGACCATTTTTTTTTGATTGTAGCATTTTATTTTATTGAAGTATAGTTGATTTAGTTGTAGCTTAAGACCATTTAATCCACTGACTATCTGAGGAAGGAATTCCCTTTTGAAAAAAAAAATCCTGAAAACTGGGTGTCACAAGAGCAGTCCATTTGAATACCATCAATGACAGTGAACTCATTGCCTGTAAGGCAGCACACTTCATTTTTAGACAGCACAAATTGTTAGCAACTTCTAACAACTCTGATTTGAATAAAATCACACAAAAAAATACTCCTCTCTTTTTTCTGTGGTCATCCTTCATACCTACATTGATCATAGTTTTCATAGCCCACTATACCTTCTCAACTCCTAATCCAATACCACAAATGGTCCAAATCATTTTTCATGTGCCACGGATTAAGTTTTTACTTTCCTGCCTGTAGAGATCAACCGGGCCCTAGCAGGAAAGACATGGCACACCCAAATTTAGTAACATGTGGACAGATTAATGAAAGGACCATTTACAAAAGTTGGAGCAAAAGGTAGGGAAAGTAAAAGGGATTGTACAATACCCCAGGGTATTGAAGAAACAGGGAAAACAGTTAACAGAACCTGGGTACAGAGCAAGCAAAGTAAAGAGGATTGTCTGGCAGGACCTGTGACCTTCAGCTTCAGATGGTAGCCTCACAGGAATGAGTTGGTAAAATAAACACTCTACCCTACCTCTTCTCCTTGACTCTGATCTCCTGCCAGAGCATTCCACTGGCCAAACGTGTGTGTGTGTGTGTGTGTGTGTGTGTGTGTGTGGAGCAAACGGAAAATATCACAGGACGTCTCATGTCGTGTCTACTCAGCATGTGTGTGTGTGTGTGTGTGTGTGTGTGTGTGTGTGTGTGTGTGTGTTAGTAGCTCAGTCATGTCTGATTCTTTCCAACGCCATGGACTGTAGCCCGCCAGGCTCCTCTGTCCATGGAATCCTCCTGGCAAAAATACTGGAGTGAGTAGCCATCCCCTTCCCCAGAGGATCTTCCTGACCCAGGGATGAAACCTGGGTCTCCTGCATGGTAGGTGGACTCTACCGTCTGAGCTACCAGGGAAGCCCACTCAGCATGTATACACTTTTTTAAGAAATATTTATGTGTTTATTTGGCTTCACTGAATCTTGGTTGTGGCGCAAGAGATCTTCATTGCCTCATGCGGCATCTTTCATTGCGGGGCACAGACTCTCCAGTTGTAGCACAAAGACTTAGTTGCCCCGAGGCATGTGGGATCTAGTTCCCCCACCAGGAGTCAAACCCATGTTCTCTGTACTGCAGCGCAGACTTTTAACCACTGAATCACCAGAGAAGTCCCATGCATGCACTTTTATTCTGGTAACAGCACCTCAGTTTTCTTCTGGGGAACCCCTTCCCTCCCATTCTCCTGCCACATGATTTAAGCCCATTTGATAGCATCTCTACCAGCAGGAGAGGTCCTGTGACTCAGGTCTGCCCAGTCAGCACCACACCCCTCTAACCATGGTAACTGGCTCAGAAATAAACATAAAACTCATTTAAGGGCAATGTGAAGCAAACTGCTGTTTTTCTGCAGGAGAGGCATGTTCTCTTTCCCCTTATATTGGAAGATATTAGCCTGGAACTACTGGAAGCCACATGGCCCCCCAAGGGAAGAACCTGGATAAAGAGAAAGTCAACTCAGAGGAAGGCAGAGCCAAGAGAGAGAAAGACTCGTTCCTGATAATGTTGTTTTGAGTTCCTGTATCCAACTGTGCCTGAAATCTACTCTGTCCATTCGGGGTATTTAAATGATATTGAAGGGAGTCTCCTGGTGGTCCTGTGGTTAGGAACCTGTCTTGTAATGCAGGGGATATGAGTTCAGTCCCTAGTTTGGGAATGGAGATCCCATGTGTGCAGAGCAACTGGGCCGATGAGCCACACTGGAGAGGCTGCTTTCCCCAGCATAAGACCTCACATGGTGCACCAACAATCCCGCATGCCACAAATTGGACCAAAGGCAGCCAAATAAATAAATAGACAAATATTAAAAATAATAATATTGAAAAGACAAGATCCTGTAGTCTAAAGAGCACTGGTTCCATCACCTTGTAGCTAGGCAACACTGGCAAAACACTTCACTTTGTGATCTTCAAGTTCCTTGACTTTAAAACAGGAAATTTAAAAAANATAATATTGAAAAGACAAGATCCTGTAGTCTAAAGAGCACTGGTTCCATCACCTTGTAGCTAGGCAACACTGGCAAAACACTTCACTTTGTGATCTTCAAGTTCCTTGACTTTAAAACAGGAAATTTAAAAAAGTAAAAAATTAAACAGGAAATTATAATGCCCTGCCACCCTCTTAGGCTTATTGTGAGTACCAAACAAGATCACAGATTTAAAGGTCCCTTGTGGACTGCAAGGCATTGTGTAAATATCACAGATTCTCCTCCAGGTCATCCCCACCTTCAGATGCAGGACATTGGTAACACAGTGTTCCACAGTCAGGGGCACACAACATTCTAAAATTACTTCCCAGGCTGAGTAATGACATATTGGAAAGCAGCTGTCAAGAGCAATGGCAATCTCCACATTGCCAAATGGAAAGAAAGAACGAAAGAAATCGACAAAATTGGCTTTATTTTAAAGAGACAGACGAGTCAGCAACTAAGAAACAGAATCATGAGAAAAATTCTGCTGAATTAAAAACTATGTCTGAAACAATGTCAGAACAGAGGAAGACAGAAACGGGCAAAAGTGAAGAAAAATGGTCCATGCTCTGGGGCACTGTGATTCAAACTGCAATAGTCACAGCTGGGAAGCAACAGAGTCAAAATCAAAAACCACAGAACAGACAAGACAGAGTGCTTCCCTGAGGACAGAGAACTGTTGAAAGGGAAAGCCCATACGTTACAACCATAAAATACTGGGAAAGAATAAAGGCAGAGGCCAGCCAGTGGGGCAGTAAACCCAAGCTCAGAAAAACAGAAAGATATGGTCTCACGGCTGAAGCCAGCATGATGGCGAGCACAGAATCTGAGAGCGCTTCACCCAGTGGCTAAACCCCATGTGGAAATTTCAAAACTGGAATGGGGAAAATGTGAAGCACAACTAGGAAAATGTCTTACCACAGAGGCAAAAGAAAAAAACACATCTGCAAAGCGTTTCAGTGTGCTTCTCAGGAGCTCACCTCACAAACAGCAGGCTTGGATAAAGTGCTTGGCTGTGTGCTGGTCCAGCAATTCAATTCTATTACAGACTAAAATTAAAGAGCAGAGGAAAAATTGATCATCAACATGCCAAGTGCACCATAGTTTACCAATGGACTAAAAACTGAAAGATGGGTTAAGTCCAAATGAAAGTAAAATCTCTCTCATCCAACTGAAGAAACAAAGTGCTCAAAAGAAATGTATTTCAAAGATGACTTTTAGCATCAAGCCAAGGACTGTGTTAAATTTTATGTGGGTTGTCCAGATGGCGCTAGTGGTAAAGAATCCGCCTGCCAGTGCAGGAGACATAAAAGATGTAGGTTTGATCCCTAGGTTGGGAAGATCCCTTTGAAAAGGGAATGGTAACCCACTCCAGTATTCTTGCCTGGAGAATCCCATGGACAGAGGAGACAGAAGCTACGTAGTCCTTCCCCTATCCTCAACGCACCCCCAATCAAATAACAATCCCGTTGAGAAGGAAAATCTCACTAGGCCAAGACAGAACATAGGATGGAATACAGCAGCTGGAATAAATCAGACTTATATGTGAAAGTCCCCCCCACCCAAAAAAAAAAAAAAAAAAAAAAACACCCACAAACTTGTCATTCAAGTACATACACCAATTCAAATTAGGGAATAAAGTACAAAAAAGTAATCAGAAAGGCTGACAGAAAGGCCTGACTCCTCAGGCCATGTTGATGCAGATGTTGNCCCAAAAAAAAAAAAAAAAAACAGACTCACATCACCATTTTTTTCCCCCGTTTAGGAGGAAATGAATAAATCAACTGGAAAAGATTTCCCAATCATCCCTCCCCAAAAAGAGCATCATCTTGCCCCTCCCACACCCATACTGTATTTCGAATCCTTCTTTCCTTGATTCCTGTTACTACTACCCTTGTCTTGGCCACTGTCTTCTCTTGCCTGGACTGCCCACATCCTCTCTCCCTTATAATCAGGCCTCTGCTCTTGTAAGCTAGATCAAAACCCCACCATGGCTGCCAAGACTACAATGAAATATCAACTCCTCCAAGACCCTATACCTTCTAGCTTCTGACCACTCCTTTAGCTCATTTCATGCAAATCTCCACCTCACTCCATCCAGCCTCACTGACTACTCCGTTCTGTGAATGCGCCACACTCTTTGCCACCAAAATATTTTAGCATATACTTTTCTCTGTCTGTGATGCTATTCCCTCCCACTCTTTACCTAACTCTTCTTCACCATGAAGTCTCAATTTAAAAGTTTCTCCTGGGAATTCCCCGGCAGTCCAGTGGCTAGGATTCCACACTTTCCCTGCATAGGGCCCAAGTTCAATCCCTGTTCAGGGAACTAAGATCACAAAAGTTGCATGGTGTGGCCAAAAATCAAACAAGTTCCTTCCCTCAGAGAAATCCTTCTAAGCTCCCACCAAAAATTAGGCCTCGGAGCACCCTGTACTTTTCTTTGCCACAGTTGTATTTACACATATTTATTCTGTCTCTCACTCCTCACAATACTAAAAAGTTGGGAACATCTCTGCTTGCTCCCTACTGTACACCCAGCTCCTAGATTAGATCCTGGCACCCAGAAGGGGATCAGAAAATACTTGCTGAATGAAAAAACATTCTCTGCACTAACATGGTGTGCAAAAGTAGAAATTATGTCCTCTTTATTCAAAGTGCATCCAATCTAAAATACACAAAACAAACAGAAGCAGGATAAAATAGAAGATAATCACATGTAGGACAGGCTATATGGAAAGTGCCATAGAGGTGTATAGGCACTCCACATAAGTTACAAAACAGAAAACACTAAGAAATTTCTATCTTCAGGGGAATCCACCCCCCTCAACCCCCTCCATCGCCATGGAGTCACTAGTAATCACTATTTTCTACAAAGGCAGAACCAAAAGTAAAACGAATAAATTTTTTAAAAAATAAAATAAAACCCACCTACCTGTCCATAAACAGAAACCAAAGAATCTCTGCTTACTAACCTAGGATTGCAACCAGTGAAAAGTGAAAATGTTAGTTGCTCAGTCGTGTTCAGCTCTTTGCGACCCAATGGACCGTAGCCCACCAGGCTCCTCTGTCCATGGGATTTTCCAGGCCAGAATTCTAGAGCAGGTTGCCATGCCCTTCTCCAGAAGATCTTCCCCACCCAGGGTTTGAACCTGGGTTTCCTGCATTGCAGGCAGATTCTTTACTGTTTGAGGCAGCAGGAAACCAACCGATAGGTAACTGCACCAGCAGCACCAAAACTATGCTGACTGCCTGTGTAGTTCCCAAATTCACATCACCTGAGAAGCACAGAANTTTTTTAAAAAATAAAATAAAACCCACCTACCTGTCCATAAACAGAAACCAAAGAATCTCTGCTTACTAACCTAGGATTGCAACCAGTGAAAAGTGAAAATGTTAGTTGCTCAGTCGTGTTCAGCTCTTTGCGACCCAATGGACCGTAGCCCACCAGGCTCCTCTGTCCATGAGATTTTCCAGGCCAGAATTCTAGAGCAGGTTGCCATGCCCTTCTCCAGAAGATCTTCCCCACCCAGGGTTCGAACCTGGGTTTCCTGCATTGCAGGCAGATTCTTTACTGTTTGAGGCAGCAGGAAACTAACCGATAGGTAACTGCACCAGCAGCACCAAAACTATGCTGACTGCCTATGTAGTTCCCAAATTCACATCACCTGAGAAGCACAGAAATATGGAAGAAAAAACTAAACCCCCCAAACTGGTTCCACTTGAAGACATAGTATTGGAAAGCACCACACCTATACTTAAACAAGAAACAAGCTAAAGAAATTGCAAATTAACCATTTTTTAATGAAATCAGAAAACTGAGGTCACAGAGCCAATAACCAACACAGAATCTGAGGAAAGACAGGCATCCACAAGGAAGAAACAGGGCCCACGCCTTAAACTGAGACAAACACCTGACACCACAGAAGCCACTAAGGAGAATTTAGTTAGAAATGTTTAACAAATTACTGAAGGCCAAACATAGGCTCACTAAGGGCTACAGTAATAGAAATTGGGTGAAAGGTGTATGGGAGCTTCCTGGACTATCTTTGCAACTCTTCTTTAAGTCCAAAACTATTGACAACAAAAATAACTGCGGACTCATGAGTGCTACTGAACGTGGACAGAGGCAAACTGAAAACATGTCTCCTGGGATGTCTCCCACCCCAGGCATGCATGGAACTCTCAAAAGAAACAATGTCCATGAAGATGACCTCACTCACCAAGAATATGGGGAAGAAAAAAAAAACAACAGGAACTCTAATGACTAAGTCAGTCCACAGACCCATCAAACAGAAGTTTTCACCCCTGAAAAAGTATGTATACAATTATTTTGCATTCCTAGAAATTAGAATTGAGATTCACTTCACATTAATGAAAATAAATGCAGAATGAAGGTATGGGATGCATGGACACACACAAAAAAACAGAAAACCCATTGGTAAATTTAAGAATTGACTATAAAAATAATGAAGATGGGGGCACGAGGTATATGAGAACTCCAAGTACTTTCCACTCAATTTTGCCATGAACTTAAAATTGCTTTAAAAAAAAGTTTACTTAAAAAAAAAAATAAATACATGATGATAACTTTTTTGTATGGAAAACAAAATGGAATTAAAATACTAGATAAAAATAGCACAGAAGATGGAAAAGCTACTCAAAGCAGATCATGGAAGAAAAATTTAAAGGAAGTCAAAGAATTCTAAAATTATTCATCTTATTCAGGAAGAAGACAGAAATATTAATTTACTTTAGACATTGTTAAAAAACATACATGTGACTAACTGCTTCCTTTTAAAAATCAGCTTCAAGATGACAACACACACACTGATGCAAATGGAAGAGCTTCTGCTGGAAAAAACCTTAAAACTGAGCAACTTCTACACATGGGGCAAAGCAGTCCAGAGGAAGCAGGCGGGAAAGGCTGGGACACAGGCCCCACGCGCCTCCCCGCATCCCGCATCCCGCATCCCACATCCCGCATCCCTCAGGAGACCCTCGGTCAGAAGGAAACAGCACCCAGAACACCACTGAGGAGCAAAGGATTTGAATGAACGCCAGCCTTTAAGAACTGCACCTGAAGGATGAGCCCCCAAAATGTCTAGCTTTGAAAATCAACTAAGGCTCACATGCCAAAGACCCAGAAGACTGCAGGGACCTGAGCAAACCCGGGTTGGCCTGACCCTGGCCCAGCCCGGAGTACCCGCTGGGCTCCCAGACTGTGTGTGGAGGAGGCTCCTCTGCTTGTCCCGGAGCGTCAGCCCGAGGCGCAGGCCTCTGATTTGACACACATTCGGGCTCTCACCGGAGTGCTCTCTGCCAGGGGAGACTGGCGGCCAGATCTCTGTCCCTGCTCTCCGCCTCGCCTCCGCCGGGCACCGTGTTAGCGCCTCAGGATGCCCGCGGCCCCCGGAAGCGAGCCCCTCGCGCCTCCAGCTGCCGCCAAATGAAGCCCCGTCATCACCTGGCTCTGTGGGCAACCGCCCGTTGGCCAAAAACCCAAAGCTTAGGAAGGCTGGAAACGTGCCATGTCTCAGAGCTCGGAATGGTGGACTCTGAAGAAAATTTGGGACTCCAGAACTCGGGCTTCCAGAAGTAAATGCGGTCTTCTTGTATTCGTCAGTTTGAGCAAAAAGCCTTGAAATGGGCATTTTCTTTAAGTCTGCAGTTCGTATCTGGGAGTGACTCCTCATTTACCTGAAGAGAATAATCTCAGGCATTTACAAGTATTTAGCTACAAAACAGTCGTGACAGTTTAAAAGCAGGATTAAAGATGATTTTTTTCTCACCTGTTGCTGATCCACATGTTCTATAAAAAGATAAATTACTTTGGGGTTTTTTTTAATATTTATTTTTATTTATTTGGCTGCAAGGGGTCTTAGCTGTAGCATGTGGGATCTAGTTCCCTGACCAGTAATTGAACTCCAGCCCCCTGCACTGCAAGTACAGACTCTTAGCCCCTGGACCACCAAGGAAGTCCCATTTTCATATTTTAAAAAGAGGTTTTTAATATTGAAAAGGAACTTAAGATGTTTCATATCCTTTCATGGTCTAGCATCACGTGACTTTATTTATGGTAGGCAAATACTGGATTTTAAGGTACATTAAGTCTCAAGCTAACACAAGCCTGTTGAAAACATTAGAGATTAACATTTTTAAAGCAATTAGATTTTATAGTCATAATCATCCTGTCTTGTCTGTGTTGATGACAAAAACACAGACAAATTGCTGATGATGTTCCATCCTACCCCCAGCCTGTTTTTTGCTTTGCAAATTTTCCTTTATCTTTCAAGTTCCACTCCCTGGTCCTTTGGTCTGGACTTCCACAAAACAGGAGGCACATCTGAATCTTAACCTTAAATCTTAAAGTAACCCGATGTGTTACTTTACCTGATTCCCAATTAAACTAAAAGATCCTTGAGGGCAGAGGCTAATTCTATTTTTTTCCTTCTGTCTTTTTTTTATTGGTGTATAGTATACATTTCAGGTGTACAATATAATAATTCACTATTTTTAAAGGTTATAATTCATATATAGTTATGGGAAAATATTGGCTATATTCTCAGTGCTGTACCATATATCCTCATAGTTTGTAACTCTTAATCCTCTGCCCCTAACTTGTCCTTATCTGGGAATCTGTTTCATTTTTTAAATTCCACACAAAAGTGATATTATACAGTTATTTGTCTTTCACTGTCCAACTTATTTCACTAAACAAATTACCCTCCAAGTCCATCTGTCTTGTTGCAAATGGACAAGAATTTCATTCTTTCTATAGCTAACTAGTATTCCATTGTATATATGTATCACATCTTCCTTATCCATTCATCTGTTAATGGACATTTAGGTTGCTACCTGTCTTGGCTATTGTAAATAATGCTTCTGTGAACATTAGGAAGCATATATCATTTCAAATTAATGTTTTTGTTTTCTTCGGATATATAACCAGGGATGGAATTGCTAGATCATATGGTAGTTCTGGGCTCCCCAGCTGGCTCAATGGGAAAGAATCTACCTGCTACTGCAGGAGACACCAGAGATTCAAGTTCAATCCCTGGGTGGGGAAGATCCCCTGGAGGAGGAAACGGCAAGCCACTCCAGTATTCTTGTGGGAAAATCCCCTGGACAGAAGAGCCTGAAGGGCTACAGTCCGCGGAGTTGCAAAAGAGTCAGACATGACAGCATGCACACGAGCACACACAGTCGTTCTATTTTTAGTTTTTTGAGACACTGCCATACTGTTTCCACAGTGGCTGCACCAATTTACATTCCCACCAACTGTGTACAAGAATTTCCATTTCTCCACATCCTCTCCAGCATTTGTTATTTGTGTTCTTTTTGATGATAGCCATTCTGATAAGTGTGAGGTGATACCTCATTTTCGTTTTGATTTGCATTTAGCAATTTTGAGCATCTTTTCATGTGCCCGTTAGCCATCTGTATGCCTTTAGAAAAATGTATATTCAGGTCTTCTGCCCATTTCTTAGTTGGGTTGTTTTTTGATGTTGAGTTGTATGAGTGGTTTATGTATTTTGAAGATTAACCACTTATTGGTTGTATCACTTGCAAATCTTTTCTTGCATTCAGTAGGTTGCCTTCTCATTTTGATGATGGTTTCTTTTGCTGTGCAAAGGCTTTTAAGGTTAATCAGACCCCATTTGTTAATTTTTGCTTTTGTTTCCTTTGCCTTAGGAGACAGATCCAAAAAAAATAGTACTACAATTTATGCAGAGGGTAAGTCTTAATAGACTTTTTATTCCCAGGTACTAGCACAGCTTGTTTGTGAATAAAAAGGAATTAGTCACTCATTATGAATCAACAGAAGATAACTCTGTTTCTTAATAAGACTTGGCACCCAATGTCAGTGTGGATTTTTTTCCCCACACCAAGCAGCTCCCCAACACCAGCTGGGTGTCCTACAGTTTAACTCAATCCTAACACTAGCTACTGGGAGATAACATCAGATTCCTCAGATTAAGTACTCAGTCCTACAAGACTGCCACCGCCACCACCCTACTTTAGGTGCAAGTTCAGATTGTAACCCGTGCTTCTGACCAACTGGCTATAATCTGGATATTCCAGTAACCCCCCTCTCTAGATTCAGTTAATTTGCTAGAACAGCTCACAGAATTCAGAGAAATGTTTTACTTACTAGATTACCAATTTATTATAAAGGGGGGAATAGCCAGATGGAAGAGATACATGGATGGGGCAAGCTACATGGGAAGGACACAGAGCTTCTATGCCCTCTCCAACCAAGCACATGGTTCTCCCCAAAGCCCCCATGTTCACCAACTCAAAAGCATACCAAACTCCACGCTTTTGGGGGGTTTTGGTGGCTTCATTACATCTTCATTATTGATGAAGTCATTGAAAATTGATGACTGAACTCAATCTCCAGACCCTTTCTCCTCCTAGGAGAAAGTCGTGTCCGACTCTTTGCGACCCCACAGAGTGCAGCATGCCAGGCTTCTCTGTCCATCACCAACTCCCACAGCTTTCTCAAACTCATGTCTATGTCCATGAGTTAAATAAGCAGGGTGACAATATACAGCCTTGACATACTCCTTTCCCAATTTGGAACCAGTCCATTGTTCCATGTCCAGTTCTAATTGTTGCTTCTTGACCTGCATACAGATTTCTCAGGAGGCAGGTAAGGTGGTCTCATATGCCCATCTCTTTAAGAATTTTCCACAGTTTCTCATGATCCACACAGTCAAAGGCTTTGACATAGTCAATAAAGCAGAAATAGATGTTTTTCTGGAACTCTCTTGCTTTTTCAATGATCCAGCGGATGTTGGCAATTTGATCTTTGGTTCCTCTGCCTTTTCTAAATCAAGGTGGAACATCTTGAAGTTCACGGTTCAGGTACTATTGAAGCTTGGCTTGAAGAATTTTGAGCCTTACTTTGCTAATGTGTGAGATGAGTGAAGTGGTACAGTAGTTTGAGCATTCTTCAGCAATACTTTTCTTTGAGATCGGAGTGAAAACACTCTTTTTCCAGTCCTGTGGCCACTGATGAGTTTTCCAAATTTGCTGGCAAATGGACTGCAGCACTTTCACAGCATCATCTTTTAGGATTTGAAATAGTTCAACTGGGATTCCATCATCTCCACTAGCTTTGTTCATAGTGATGCTTCCTATGGCCCACTTGACTTCCCATTCCATAATGTCTGGCTCTAGGTGAATGATCACACCATCGTGACTATCTGGGTCAAGAAGATTGTGTTCATACATTTCTTCTGTGTATCCTTACCACCTCTTCTTAATATCTTCTGCTTCTGTTAGGTCCATACCGTTTCTGTTCTTTATTGTGCCCATCTTTGCATGAAATATTCCCTTCGTATCTCTCATTTTCTTGAAGAGATCTCTAATCTTTCCCATTCTATTGTTTTCGTCTATTTCTTTGCATTGATCACTGAGGAAGGCCTTCCTATTTCTCCTTGCTATTCTTTGCAACTCTGCATTCAGATGGATATATCTTTCCCTTTCTCCTTTCCTTTCTCCTTTCACTTCTCTTCTTTTCACAGCTATTTGTAAGGTCTCCCAGACAGCCATTTTGCCTTTTTGCATTTCTTTTTCTTGGGGATGGTCGTGATCACTGCCTCCTATACAATGTCATAAACCTCCATCCATAGTTCTTCAGGCACGCTGTCTATCAGATCTAATCCCTTGAATCTATTTGTCACTTCCATTGTATAATTGCAAGGGATTTGATTTAGGTAAAACCTGAATGGCCTAGTGGTTTTCCCTACTTTGTTCAGTCTAAGTCTGAATTTGGCAATAAGCAGTTCATTATCTGAGCCACAGTCAACTCCTAGTCTTGTTTTTGCTGGCTGTATAGAGCTTCTCCATCTTTGGCTGCAAAGAATATAATCAGTCTGATTTCAGTATTGACCATCTGGTGATGTCCATGTGTAGAGTCTTCTCTTGTGTTGTTGGAAGAGGGTGTTTACTATGACCGGTGTGTTCTCTTTGCACAACTCTGTTAGCCTTTGCCCTGCTTCATTTTGTACTCCAAGGCCAAATTTGCCTGTTACTCCAGGTATCGCTTGACTTCCTACTTTTGCATTCCAGTACTCTATGTTGAAAAGGACATCTTTTTTGGCTGTTAGTTCTAGAAGATAATGTAGGTCTTAATAGAACTGTTCAACTTCAGCTTCTTCAGCATTAGTGGTTGGGGAATAGACTTGGATTACTGTGATATTGAATGGTTTGCCTTAGAAACAACAGAGATCATTCTGTTGTTCTTGAGATTACACCCAAGTACTTCATTAGTACTTCAAGTACACCAAGTACTTCATTTGGGACTCTTTTGTTGACTATAAGGGCTACTCCATTTCTTCTAAGGGATTTTTGCCCGCATATAATGGTCACTAATAACAAAAAAGACACCTCACTAACACAACAAAAGACACTTTTATTGCTCTCTGCACAGGAAATTCCAAGGGTTTTAAGATTCCTGTGCCAGGTTTCCCTGGTGGCTCACTGGCAAAGAATCCGCCTGCCAAGCAGGAGATGTGGGTTTGATCCCTGGGTCAGGAAGATTCCCTGGGTAAGGAAATGGCAACCCACTCCAGTACTCTTGCCTAGGAAATCCCATGGACAGAGGAGACTGACAGGCTAGAGTCCATGCAAGAGAGTCAGACATGACTTAGCAACTAAACAACAATGTCAGGTTTGGGACATGACTAATAAATATTTATTATAAATAACATTATCTCACTAGTCAGTCAGTTCATTCACTCAGTCGTGTCCAATTTTTGCAACCCGATGAACCGATACATGCCAGGCCTCCCTGTCCATCACCAACTCCTCGAATTTACCCAGACTCATGTCCATTGAGTCGGTGATGCCATCCAACCATCTCATCCTCTGTAATCCTCTTCTTCTCCTGCCCTCAATCTTTCCCATCATCAGGGTCTTCTCAAATGAGTCAGCTCTTCACATCAGGTGGCCAATGTATTGGAGTTTCAGCTTCAACATCAGTCCTTCCAGTGAACACCCAGGACTGATCTCCTTTAGGATGGACTGGTTGGATCTCCTTGCAGTCCAAAGGACTCTCAAGACTCCTCCAACACCACAATTCAAAAGCATCAATTCTTCGGGGCTCAGCTTTCTTTATAGTCCAACTCTCACATCCATACACAACCACTGGAAAAACCATAGCTTTGATGAGACAGACCTTTGTTGACAAAGTAATGTCCCTGCTTTTTAATATGCTGTCTAGGTTGGTCATAACTTACCTTCCAAAGAGTAAGCATCTTTTAATTGCATAGCTGCAATCATCATCTGCAGTGATTTTGGAGCCCCAAAAAATAAAGTCTGACACTGTTTCCACTGTTTCNTTCCTTCTCCAGTGCATGAAAGTGAAAAGTGAAAGTGAAGTCGCTCAGTCGTGTCCGACTCTTAGCGACCCCATGGACTGCAGCCTTCCAGGCTCCTCCATCCATGGGATTTTCCAGGCAAGAGTACTGGAGTGGGGTGCTATCGCCTTCTAGAAGTAACAAACATTAAATTCTGCATTGTTTGCATACTTAGTATCATTTAAATCTCAAAACAAGCTTGTACAGTAGGCATTACTATCTCTGTTTAAGAAACAAGCTAACTGGGGCTCAAAGGAATTATCAGACCAAGAACACCACCAATAAGAGGAAGAATAAGGTACATCAGGTCCTGGGTCTCTTATCAACTTCCTCTCTAGGTCTCTTGAGTCATTTTTTCAAAGCCTTTGCTTCCAAAGAGTTTTCTTATTCCAACATAACAAAGAATTTGTAATGAGAGTATCACTTTACTTAAGGGAAAGAAATCTATATCCACACTCTTACTGCTGTAGGATGGAATCAATACAATATGGATCTCGGGTACCCCCACCAGGGGACAGTATAAGTACACTCACGAATAAATAAAAATTTTGTGCCAGCCATACCTACCCAATTTTCCAAATACTTCTGACCTAGAGTATTTTTTACAACTAACTAGTTCTTCAAATACCATGTAAAAAAAACAGGGGTTAGGAAGGGCAGCCATCAAGGCAAGGGAGGAGGCTAGGGAAGCGCCGCTTTCCTAAAAACAAACAACAGATGAAGCATTTCCTTCTGTTGTATTATTTAACAGGATGCCTCCTGAAGCGGTAGCCATTTTTCACTGAGCCAATGAGTCTGATGGAATTCCTTTCACTGGGGACAATGGGGTAAAAAAAAGAAAGCAACCTCTTTCCTTTTTTTTTTAAATTTGTTTAAAATAGTACTTTCAGTTACTTAAAGCCAACTGGACATCATTCTCTCCTAGATGTCCCCAAAGCACTGCAAACTTAACTACGAAAAAGAAGTTAAAGTGTTAGCCGTTCAGTCGTGTCCGGACTCTATGTAACCCAATGGACTGTAGCCCGCCAGGCTCCTCCGTCCATGGACTTCTCCAGGTAAGAATACTGCAGTGGATAGCCATTCCCTTCTCTGGGGCACCTCCCTGACACAGGGATCTAACCTGGGTTTCCTGCATCACCATAGGTGGACTCCTTACAGTCTGAGCCACTATATAAACTTCATTCATCTCCCACCCCAAACTTGTTCCTCTTCTCATATTCTCTAGTATGGCGCTATCCTCCAGTCACTCAAGCAAGAAATATGGCTCCTTCTCCTCCTTCGTCTCCTATAGCTCATCCAACCAGCAAACACCATTACGTTCTTTCTCTAGGGTATTATTTCACAAACGTATTTTCAGGTCTGCAAACCTCCCATATCCTCATGGCTTTGGATGAGGTATATCCTCCAACTAAACTTTAGATCACCCACCTAAGTTCTACCACCATTGTGGATACTTGTTTGATATGCCTATCTCCTTTCAGTAGACAATACATAGCTTGAAAAATGCCCCAGAACAAAGCATAACAAATATGATCAAATATACCCTTCTCACAAAGGAGTGCTAGTGATTAAAGACTTCACCTGCACAGGTACCAAAAAACTATGACAATAACATCACTGACATGTTATTTACTCATTCACAAAATCAACTTTATGAAGAACGAAGACAAATGTTAGTCTAATGCAAACCATATGTGAAATTAAGAATCCTAGAAATATAATTTTTGTTTCAAGGGTAAAAATAAGAACTATGACCACTTATTAAACAACTACACTTTGCTCTGAAATACTGTATCATCCAAACACACTAGTGAACTATAACACTGTAGTAAGCCATTGAAAACTATTTCAATACAATACCGCTCTGTTAAAAATAAAGACTCAAATTTTAAAATATAAAGGCTGCTCTTAAACAGCATTTCCTAGTTTTGCCCTATTAGGGTCTATAGTTTGACTGATCCTGTTGAACACTGCAGACCAGATTAGAGGAACTGGTAACACAAAGGAGAACTACATAAAAAGAATTATCAACAGCTGCAAGGGAATCACTGAGGAAGGTCTAAGATTTGCTGGTTTTTTCCCTTCCTTGTGCTACAGACAAAAACTGGACAGACTAATCAAAGAAACTGGAAGGTTTACAACAGGCAGGGACTCCTTTCATCATCAGTTTCTAACGCCAAAATCCTGGAAAGATAGACAGGGAAGGTAGAGTAACTCGCTCTACTGGCATGCTAACACAGGAGGAAATAAAATCCAAAAGAAGACAGATGTGCCTTACGTGTTTACTATAATGAAGCTGTCTGTGCATTTTCAAATCTTCTAGGTTTATTTGTGCCACTATGAAACCACATCACCATCTCATACATATCATTTTTATTTCTTGCTTTCCCCTCTCAAAATAATTTGAATATTTTATGTCCTTGTTCTCTTCCAGCCACATCAAATTCTCTACTCCTTCTGACATGCATCTAATAATCCTATGCCAAGCCATTTCTTCACAATACA
>SJYV01042933.1:133746-209566 GCA_006410875.1 Neotragus pygmaeus | reverse complement strand
TTCTTTACCATTATTCAATTGTATTAATGCATTCGTTCAATAAATATTCACATTGCCTTCTATTTCAGTTTTGCCCATTTTTCACCAAATTCAAGCATTTAAGGCAGAAGAAACTACACACAGAACTAGATCTGCAACAATACTGTGACTCCGCCACTTATTGAGACGATACATCAGGCTGGTTATTTTATTTCTCTAAATCTGTTTTCTCATCTGTAAAACTATATAGAAGTGCTGCTATGAGAACTAAAAGAGAGAATGCATAACAAGCATTTAATAGCAACTGAGATATAAAAAGTAATTAGTAGCAGTACTGTTCATTGGCATTCTGAAAATGGGGTATCATTTTTGGATAAATATTAGATATAAATAAAAGAAAAAAAGTTATCCAACAGGAAAACAGGAGTGGGTCAAGACTTTGGCTGCTGCAAAATAATATCCATTTTTAATAAGCATCACAATCAATCATCTGTATTCAGTATTGGATTAACCAAATGTCCATATTTTAAAGAAACATAAGTCTAACATTTTTATTCCTGTTCCCTGGCTTCCAACCAGTAGCTGACAAGTAACAAGACTACCACGTAACACAGCAACACTTAATTTCTGGGAATCACAACTTTCAGGGATAGAAAATGATGGGTAAGTTTAATAAGGCTTCAATTAAGCCTTCTTCACAATGAGACAGTATCTTTAAATATTACCTTTACTTTATTATTGAACATCATATAGATTATTGAATATCTGTGTAGTTTTAAATCATTTTTTTCTAGATAAAACATCAAAAATATTTTAGAAACATCAAAAATAAATTACAAACATGTAAACTGTAGTCTCCTATTCCAGAAAGTTCTTTATAGGCAGCATAAGCTCTCAGTTCTCCCTGATGTCTGCTACCCTGGACAATTTAATGTCTCTGTTATATGCCATTAATATGCATCTTCTCTAGTATAGTAATAAAGATATTAACAGTATGATTCAGTCTAACAGTGTCACTAGTAAAAGACTCATTTTACTAATTTGAAAGAAGTCAGCAAATCCCACCTGGAGTTTTAGTCAATTCTGCTTGATTTGTGTGTCAGTGATTGGAAGAAACAAAATAAAATGGGCTATTTCGTTCAAAGTGTAGGAAAGCAGTACTGGAGAGCAGAATAGGATCAGCAGCCTAAGGCGAACATCAGCCAAGAACCACTGTTTGCTTTTTTCTGCCACGCAGGGTAAGCAGTAAACAGATAAAAACAAAGTCTACTTTGCTATACAACAGAAATTAACACAACCTCATAAATCAATAAAATAAATAAATAAAATAAATTTTTGTAAAAAGTCTAGGGTCAATGGCCTTTTATACATTTCTTAACGATATATCAATTGACTCTTTTTTTTTCTTTTCCTCACTTTTTAAATCCATTGTTCCTAGACAAAACTTCAGGACACACCAAATGCTCAAGCTACGACTGTCGTGAGCCACATACTGAGAAACTTTTTTCATTCTAAGTCAATGTAAAACATCTATTCTGTCAAAATCACTTCTCTCTTCAAACTCTCAAATGTCCTTGAACATTCATTCATTTATTCAGAGCCTGTTTTAAGGACCACAGATCTTACGCTGTAAAGGGTGACGGAGCAATCTAGTTAAAGCCATATAACACATGCAAAAATAAACTTATAGAACTGCTTCAAATTTTAAGTCCCCACAGAAGTCTCTGAATGGAGGATGACTTGGCAGATTATGAATCTCCTTGAAGTTCAATTCTACCCAAATATGTATTCCTACACTGACATTAAGCATACAAGAGAAACACCAGACTTTTGTTCAAAGTATATCTAGAATAATCTTACTGCTAATTTGATCCATCTGATACTGAGAAATAATATACACACACATACATACACATATCAGTCCCCAATTCCTGGCACAGAGCTCTTAAAATCCTTGTAACTTCCTAATGATAATAACACTGGGAATGTCTTTTGTTCTAATATTTGATGTTAATCTTGTTTTTTCACAGAGGTCTTAAATTCCTTGGAATTTGCTGGATGATAGAAATGACTTTAGTTGTAATGAGCAAACTCTCGGTGAGCTACTAGACAACTTCAGGATGGAGCTGGTTACAAAAAAGAACTCCACCACTGTCATCCTCCAAGAAAGAGAGATTGGTGACTGGGTTAAGGTCTGACCATGCTGCATGATGAAGCCTCCATATAAGCCTCAAAAGGATGGGATTCATAGAGCTTACTGGCTCACTGAATGCATAAACGCACTAGCAAGCATGGCTCTGCACCTCTTCCTCCACACTCTTGCCTCACACATCTCTTCCATTTGTCTGTTCCTCTGCATCCTCTGCTAAACCCTTCCTTTTACAATAAACTGGTAAACATAAATAAGTGGTTCCCTAAGTTCTATGAGCCATTCTAGCAAACTATCAAGTCACAGGAACCCCAATTTATAGACAGTTGGTCAGAAGCGACAACCTAGGACCTGTCTCTGGCATCTGAAATGGGGGCAGTCTTGTGGGACTGATCCCTTTACCTGTGAGATGATCCTAACTCCAGGCAGACAGTGTCAGAATTGAAATGAACTGTAGGACACATGTTCATTACCTTCTCATGTTTTATGTCATGTTTCCTTATTACCTTCTCATGTTTTCTTTATGTCAATCTACAGTGATTTTCTCTCCCCAAGCATTATTCAAAGAACATATATTTCACAAAGACATTATCATGGACATCTCACTCAAAAGTTGAAGACAATAAATGGTATACAAAGCTCACAGACAAAGAAAGACAAAAATAAATATATAATGGGAACCATCAAAAGAACCAAAACACAAGTTCTCAACATTGCTGCCTCCTGAGGACAGGGATACTAAAGTCCCCCCACCTTCTCCTCCCTTTATTACACGCATTCATCGTTGTCGTTGCTGTGTCTCTGTGACCCCACGGACTGTAGCCTGCCAGGCTCCTCTGCCCCTGTGACTTCCCAGGCAAGAATAATGGAGGGGGTTGTCATTTCCTTCTCCAGAGGATCTTCCCAACCCAGGAATTAAACCCCCATCTCCTACTTGGCAAGCAGATTCCACCACTGAGCCACCTGGGAAGCCCCATGGATTCATTACTTCCAAGGTATTTTTTTTTAAGCACTGAAATTTCTGATTTTCTAAGTCATCCAAAGTCAGAAAACTAAACTCCCGTCATGTAAATAACAACTATTAACTACACACACGCCTTTTGTACACCCCCATCACTGGTAATTTGATAATTTAATAAGATTTAATATAAATTTTATGTAGAAAAATTTTAAGTATTTACCAATGTTTTAAAATTTAACCACTAGTACAAAGTAACTTATAAATTTGATGGTTTTTATTAAAGGCTGTTAAATGTCCTTTCCAATTAAAACTAAAAACCTGGTCATGGCATTTTTTTCCAAAGTCATGAAAAGATTCTTAGACAAAATCAAAATATGACTTGTCATATTGCCCATATTCACTGATCAAAGCAAAGCCCATAATCAAAGAGGGAAGGAGAAAGGGAGTAAGTAGAAAGACTTTAGGAAAATTTTAGAAGAATCCATTTGTGANTCTTATACACATCTTGTCATATTGCCCATATTCACTGATCAAAGCAAAGCCCATAATCAAAGAGGGAAGGAGAAAGGGAGTAAGTAGAAAGACTTTAGGAAAATTTTAGAAGAATCCATTTGTGATTTCTCTTTTTATTGGGCTTAATTCATAATTAATTATTAATGGGATTAATTATGCATTACACTGTGAAATACCGAATTTCTTCACTCACTTGATTACTATGGGTCGAGTGCCTACTATAAGCCAGGATTATTTCCAATGATAAAGACAGAGCAGTAAAGAAAATTCCCTTAAGTTTATGTTTTAGTAAAAGAAGAGAACAAATGATTATGAGTACATTATAATATATGGGGGCTGTCTTGTCTCAGTTTCTAAAAACAAGAGTAAATACTTAGTTTTAGCACTGTAACCATTCAGATTCACTGACTGCAAATACAAGAAAGAAACTCCAGGAAACAGGATTTACTGAAATCATTAGCTCAGAAAAACCTGGATAGTCAGATTTTGAAATAAAGAAACCACAACAGTTTTATGGATCAAGAATATTCCCACTCAGCCCAATTAAGTTTGTTCCTGGAATCTGTTTCAACAACTTGTGGTCAAATACGGTCCCATGGCTCGTCTATTCCCAATGAATGACTGGATTCACACATAATTAAGACTCCCATTGATTTTATTTATAGGTAGGTAAATAAACAGAAATGAGTGGAGGGTGAAAGGTTATCAATCCTGAGGCAGAGAGATCTACAAAGAACAATTATTTGTATACCACTTCTCCTGCCACAGGACGGGACTGTTGAAATCTGCTCTCAATAGACAATCTCACGCACTGCGTCATGATGTGCTGCTGGTTTACCTCCTGGTTCAGGCGACAGCACTGGCCACCAACTTTGAGGATTATTTTAGTTTACTTCCAGAACCATTTATTCTTCCTGCAATATCAACAACAGAAGCTCCAAAATCAACTGACATGCACAAACATTCCAAAAATCGCCTTGGGCCTGTATTTCAACCTCACACATTTTCTTCCAGGTCATTTTATTTGCAGTGTTTTGTCCTTGCCCTTTCCTTCCATTAAGTCTTGGTATTTCTAACACCAAATTTCTGGAAGGACAGGACTGAGGACCCTCCTCTCCAACAAAAGGCCCTAGGCTCCCTAAGCAAACAATCCACAAACCAAAACGCGGCATGAAGTGAATCTAGTTATATTCCAATACATATCTCACCAAACTTTATTCAAATAACTGAGAGGGCCATTTTCCTACTCCACAACTCTAAATGCCACACATAATTATAAAGATCCTACTTACAGAGCCTAGAACAGACAACCTTAGTTTCTCATTACTTTCCAACATGCATCCCTTTTTAATCTGTGATAGAGGAGGTGTATTCTCAGTGGTGTCCTTTTTAATTTAATATGCTTATTCTAACAGCTTCCCCTTTCCTTCTTGTTCCATCCAGAGCCTATCCATTTTTCAAGATCCAGCTCTATTCCTTCCTGCTCAAAGTCTTTCCTTAATATTCCTACCTAGCAGTGATGTTCCTCCTCTCAGAAGAACTCTGACATACAAGTCATTTCACAGTGCTGGAAAATACAGCCCAGACAGGTGAAGTGATCTACCCCAATCTAAACAACTAGTCAAAGACAGAAGCTGGAATATAATCCAGGTCTTTAAACTCAAAAGACTGAGGTTTATCACTAGTTCTTGCAATCGTCTCACTTTAATCTTACTTCCCACACTAATACCATATTGCTTCGCCCTTAAAAATTTCTCATGAACTCTCTACAGATCACAGGTCAAGTGTAATCTTCTTTAATGTTTCTTTTTGACAGCTCTAATTCATATTAATTTCCCTCTTTTCCAAATCTACTACATTTAAATCAGTATCTCACAATATGGCAACTTTTTTACGCCACATATGTTATCTCATTTAATCCCCAGAACAATTTGAAAAGGCAGGAATATATCTGTCACCTTTACAAATGGCCCTAAGATGTTAAGATGCTTACATTCAAACAATTACAGTAGCTCCTCCACCAAGAGCTGCTATTTAGAACTATGTCACCCCCTCCAAAGTATATGCTCTTTAAATACAACGTATTTCAATTCTTCTTTGTTTTCCTTCTCACCACACAAACATGCAGAGTAGAAATTATGCTGAGATGACAGATAAGCAATTCTTTCTTTGTAACCAAAACTCAGACTCTTAATTTTCAATCCAAAATTCTTTCAATTATAACCGATAGCTTTTGCTTGTTAAAGGATTTCATCCTTTTCTTTAAAGCCACAGTTAACATAATCTGAACCCGTTTCTGAGGAAGCAAAGCCAAACTGAGGAACATTCTTCAAAACTGTCAATGTCAATGTAGTAAGACACAGAAAGTCTGAGGCCAGACTAACGATTAGCCAGTGTGTGACCTTGGACTGGATCCTGTATCAGAGTAAAACAATTGTTAGAAAGATCATTTTGACAATTAGCAAAATTTGAACATGAAACACATTAAGTAACAGTACTGTATCAATATCAGTACTCCTAAATTAGACCATCGCGCTATGGTTACTGTAACAGGAGAATGCACTTGTTCTTAAGAAATACATACAAGCATTGAGAGATAAAAAATCATGATGTGCAACTCTTATTCTCAAATGGTTCAGCTACAGTAAGAATAATGAGATTGATAAAAAATGATAAAAGAGACAATGAATAATAATATAAAACAAATGTACAAAAATGTCCAAAATTGGTAAATCTATTTGAAAGGTATACAAGAGTTCAAATTTACATAAAAGTTGAAAAAAGATATTATTGAGAGAGGAATGGCTGGGCATAATCCAACATTTTCTGGGAAGGGCCAGATAACTCATATTTTAGGTTTGGGGGGCCTTCTAGTCCCCGATGCAAATTACTCAGTGATGGAACTGTAGCACAAAGACAGCCTACAGACAACAACACAAACAAATGGGCTTAGTGTGTTCCAACAAAACTGTTTACAAAAAAGCAGGCCTTAGTTTTGCTGACCCTTGATACAAACGCAAAAGATTGGCCATGTGGTGGTAAATGTTGAGAACTGTGCAACAGGAACACAAAATTCACTGCATTTTCTCTTACATGTTTTGACATTTTTCATAATAAAGATTTAAAAACAAAGCCCTTCACCAAGAAATCATCCTATATGTCAATCTCTTCCTTCCCTTCCACAGCCTACCTCCTGCAGAGGAAAAGTCGCAATTGATGTATTAATTTTCTCTTTAAACTCTAAATTCCCTGATGAAAGGGCCTAATCTGATGGTTAACATAAATTTGGTGGTCTAACAGGATAGGATGATGGAGCACCGTTCATCTCTGGCTCTGAACACAAGTCTCTGCTTGGCACATGGGAGAGGAGACTGTTTCTGTGAGGTGTAAGGAAGGCAAGCCTGGTTGTGGTACAGGGCACACTGGCAGCTGTAGATGCCTTGACAGAGGCTACCACTGTGCATACTGGACACACTTTTAGATTTTACAAGATTTTTCTTACTAAAGAAATAAAATTGGTGGAAGCTGCAACTAATTAAGAACCTCAGATTACTAGAAACCTAGAAAAACACAGAGTTTGAAGCAATTAAAAGAGCCATGCTTGTTCCCCACCCCACAGATGGAAGAAACGGGGGTAATTCCAGCATTCTAATTAATAAGTGTGAAGTCAAACCATGGAGCAGGCTGAAAAACTACAGCAATATCAATAAGCAAACTTTTATTCTATTAAGAGAAGACATACTTAAAATATATCTGTACAACGTTGACAAATTAACCAAAATTCTGCTTCTGAGCACTACTTCAAATGTATTTATTCCAAAATATTGTCTCTCAAGTACAGTACATTCTATTAGGTAATATACGGTATACAACAATTCAAATATTTCCCCTTCCTCTAAAATAAGATACATGAAGACATTAACTGCTATACAAGACACATGTGGTGAACACTCTAAGCCTGTGTGCCAAGGCATCTAGAACTGTTATAAGAACATCACTCCGAGCAGGGGTGAAGGAAGAAGTGAGATGACAGAATGGAGAGAACATCACAAAGTTCACCATATTCCCTGGAAACTGCTGAGTGCTAATCCAAAGTCCTTAGTACTGTCATGAGACCAGCCTCTAACACAGACGCCAAATTTGGCCCTATATACTATAATTTGAACTCTTGTGCACTTGAAGAAGTCAAGACCTCTGACCTGAAATGTTAGAACTATAAAATACTGCAAGTCCACCAATCGTAAAGCCACACTGTTGGAAATTCAATTTTGCCGGGCTAGCTTTCATACTGCTATTACAGTCAAGTTTGAGGAAAAGCAGAGCTTTAGGATCAATGGCTCCAGTCTAACAGAGCTAAACAGGCTGTTGCAAAGAGCAACAGGTTCTTTAAATAAGTGGTGGTGAGGTGAGGTGAGGTGAGGTGAAGTCGTTCAGTCGTGTCCAACTCCTTGCGACCCTGTGGATTGTAGCCTNTTTGAGGAAAAGCAGAGCTTTAGGATCAATGGCTCCAGTCTAACAGAGCTAAACAGGCTGTTGCAAAGAGCAACAGGTTCTTTAAATAAGTGGTGGTGAGGTGAGGTGAGGTGAGGTGAAGTCGTTCAGTCGTGTCCAACTCCTTGCGACCCTGTGGATTGTAGCCTTCCAGGCTCCTCTGTCCATGGGATTCTCCAGGCAAGAATACTGGAGTGGGTTGCCATTTCCTTCTCCAGGGGATCTTCCCTACCCAGGGATCAAACCCAGGTCTCCGGCATTGGAGGCAGACGCTTTAACCTCTGAGCCACCAGGGAAGCCCAAATAAGTGGTGGTAGCCTGAATCAAAGCACAGATTATCATATATGTGCAGGAAAAACTGGTGGTCGGGTATCTACCTTTTCAAGCTCCTTTACAAATAACAAATAATTAGCATCCATATCCTCACCTTCCAATTCCAATAGCATTTCTTAAATTGCAATACAGCTAGCTCCTCCCTGGTGGCTCAGATGGTAAAGAATTTGCCTGCAATGCAGGAGACACAGGTTCAATCCCTGGGTTGGGTAGATCCCCTCAATAAGGGAATGGCAATCCACTCCAATATTCTTGCCTAAAGAATCCCCCAGACTGAGGAGTCTGATGGGCTACAGACTATGGGGTTGCCAAGAGTGGAATAGGGCTGGGTGACTAACACTTTCACTTTCACTATTTGAGTGTAGGGTACTATTTAATACAGTGAATTCCTCTCCAATAAATTAAGCTAAGTGAAAGTGAAGTCACTCAGTCATGTCCGACTCTTTGCCACCCTGTGGACTGCAGCCCACCAGGGTCCTCCATCCATGGGATTCTCCAGGCAAGAGTACTGGAGTGGGTTGCCATTTCCTTCTCCAGGGGATCTTCCCAAGCCAGAGATGTAACCCAGGTCTGCTGCATTGCAGGCAAAGGCTTTACCCTCTGAGCCACCAGGGAAGATAAATTAAGCTAAGAGTGCTGTTAAACATTACAAGAAGTCAAGCATAGGAAAACATCAGGTTGTACGATTATTTCCTACACATACTATCCCATACTTCACACTTATGTCTTTTGGCTATAAAGTGAGAAACAGTGAAGTCTTTTTTATTAACTTGTAGAGTCACAGAAACCTGTGAACAGTGGGCCATTCAAAAGCAGGCAACGGAAATGAAAATCTTGACAGTATACTTTAATTCAGTTCAGTTCAGTCGCTCAGTCATGTCTGACTCTTTGCAACCCCATGGACTGCAGCACATCAGGCTTCCCTGTCCATCACCAATTCCCAGAGCTTGCTCAAACTCATATTTTAAAAGTCTTTTATTAATGTATAAGTAGATTCAGGAAAAAAATTCATGTACATGAAAAACAGTATTTTTACTTCATTTTTAAATAATTTTGTATTGGGATATAGCCAAGTAACAACATTGCGACCATTTTAGGTGAACAGTGAAGGTACTCAGCCATACATATACATGTTTCCATTCTCCCCCAAGCTCCCCTCCCATCCAGCCTGGCACATAACATTCAGCAGAGTTCCATGTGCCATAAAACAGGTTTTTGTTGGTTATCCATTTTAAATATAGCAGTGTGTACATGACCTTCCCAAAGTCCTCAACTATCTCTTCCCGCTGGCAACCATAAGTTCACTTTCAAAGTCTGTCTCTTTCTCAAAACAGTATTTTCACTTTCTTAAGCATAAAAGAATACACACATTAATAAAAATTTTTAAATTTAAGTCTTAAAAAGTTACAGTTACATAAAATCTTCACTTTAATTGATTTGTACCAATTACACATTGAAGCAAACCTATACCAACATCACAGAAAGAAAGCTTTTATTTTAAGCCAATTTTTCCCAACCAAAATCCAGGCTATTCTCAAAGTAAGAATTTTGGCACAGTCTTTAAAATAAAAGCCTTTAAAATGAGCAAACAAGATAAATGTTTAAAACATGAAACAGGCTAAGCTGTTTTTTCTATTTTAAAAGCCACTCCAAAATCTCACTTCAAAGAAATAAAGACACCTACTTTTTTCATGTTCTTAATTCTTATTTTCAGTTTGAGTCTTATCACTAAAAGGTCCTTAAATCATTCTGACTAAAAGCCAGGTATTTAAATATATTTGCATCAATCAGCTTATATAACTAAGAGGTTTCTTTCAAGCCTTAAAACAAATGATTTAAATACACCTATCACAAAAGTACAAATAGGTACTAGTACATGTTCTCCTCTAAGAATACTCTCTTCTAATGGATCCTTTACAAAATAACAGCATAAATTCCTGAATCAGGAAATGTACCTTTTAGATTTTCCTGGAAGGATAACAATGAAATTCCAATTACACTACCACAGTTTACAGGTTTCTGAAATCTTGCCAACTTCAATCCACAGTCAACGAATCACAGCTATGACAAATGTGATGGACTAATGCTTTAATTTTCAGTTCTCACCAACTTTTCCCTCTTGCTATAGTATCTCATTCCCACTGTTTATTGTGTTTTACAACAAGCTTAGTTAAGCCAAAAAAGAAAAGAATTAGCTCAAGAAGGTGATCAGTTTTCAGGATAATGCATAATAATGTCCGCTAACCAAATCCTTCAAGGCAATAATCTATTTTCACTCTCTCATTTTGCTTTTTGACAGAAATGTGGAAACGGATGAACCCTGAAAAGAACCACCCTTCATAAATATGAAAGCAAAGTAGAAGAGAAAAATGGAAATCCTTCAACAACCTTTGTTCCACACAGAAATCCATTTCTGTCAATTTAAGGACAAAATAACTCAACCTCTGCCTGAGTTCCTTCAATGATGAGTGCTTTCATGGGAGGGTGCCCATCCTACTAGAGTATCAGCTCAGACTGTTACAGAGTTCTTTCCGCTCTAGCATTCAAACGCATCTACCTGTAACTTCTGCTTAGGGCCTCTGTTGCTGCTGCCAAGTCGCATCAGTCGTGTCCGACTCTGTGCAACCCCATGGACAGCAGCCCACCAGCCTCCCCCGTCCCTGGGATTCTCCAGGCAAGAACACTGGAGTGGGTCGCCATTTCCGTCTCCAATGCATGAAAAGTGAAAAGCCTCTAGAGCTACATAAAACAAGCTTTTAACCTGCTCTAAATGAAAACCTCGGGTACTGGAAGGACTTTCTCTCAGTCTCGTTCCCAAGTGTTCTATTTCCCATTTTAAAAAATTGTGATGTAACAATTACAAAAGCTGCTCCAGTTTGTGTCCTTCTAAAAATATGACTCCTACAATGAAACAGTGCTTTTATTTACAGCAGTTTTTCTTCAATACTTAGTGAATTTGTTCTTATTTTAGACAACAGGATGACAGCAGTCAGTAAAACTCAATCTCTTCAACCACTAATAAGATCTAGGAAGTACAGATAAAAATTCACAAAATATTAATAATCAATATTCTGTAATAACCTAAGTGGGAAAAAAATTTGAAAAAGAATAGATACATGTATAATTGAAACAAACACAACATTGTTAATCAACTATACTCCAATATAAAATAATTTTTTTTAAAAATTCACAAAAATCTGTCATTGTAACAAAAGGATGCTGAGACAACTGAATATCCACATGCAAAAGAATGAGGCTAAAACCCTGCTTCCTATCACATAAAAATCAATTTAAAATCGATCAGAAACCTAAGTGACATTAGATTTAAGCAACGGTTTCTTAGAGATGATACTTGAAGCAAAAGCAACAAAAGGAAAGAACGTTAACTGCCACCAAGAAAATTTGAAACTTTTTTGCTTCAAAGAAACACAATTTAAAAAAAAAAATAAGGTTATCAACAACAACAAAAGCCCCAGTAATAATGGTTATCGAGGATGTGTATAAACAGTAAACCTCACACACTGCTGGTGTGAATATAAAATGCAGTCACTTTGAAAAATGCTGGCATTTCCTCAATTATTAGCATTTCATTTGAAGTAATGAATTAGAAAAAAAATTTTTAAATGAAAATTTCAAAAAGATACTTAGTGTAAAATTTACATGTCATTAAAAGATTTCATAAAAATAAAACACTTTATCAGGATATATTTCCTTTCTATATGGTACTTACCAATGACTACAACGACCCATTTGCAATTGTCTTTATACTTATTCCTGACAATTTTAAAAATTCACTAAATTCTTCAGTTACTAGATTTTCAAATTTTTAAGATTAAAAAAAAATTATCCCTCACACTGACAAGATTGTATCATCAAATAGTTAAGTTGGAGAGCAATGACTTGTAATCAAAGTTATAGTATGGGTGATTAAAAATAATAGCTTCTAGAGGAAGATCACGTATTTACAATAAAGTATATGCAGAGTACATCATGAGAAACGCTGAGTTGGATGAAGCATAAGCTGGAATCAAGACTGCCATGAGAAATATCAATAACCTCAGAGATGCAACACCACCCTTACGGCAGAAAGCAAAGAAAAACTAAAGAGCCTCTTGATGAAAGTGAAAGAGGAGAGTGAAAAAGTGGGCTTAAANTGCACTTAATCGTCCACCAGAAGTTTTTATTAGATTCATTAATTCCAAATTATATTTCCTTGAAACAATTGTTCAAAAATGCCACTTGGAGTGAAAACAAGAGAAAACGCAAAATAGATTAGTCAATCAAATAAGCTTAGAGAAACATGCATAAATATATTTTTTGAACTGTGTAATGTGTATTTATATATCAATTGTCATGAGAAATTTTGTAATAAACAAACCAGTTTCACATTTTTCAACTCCTTTGTTGTGGTTATATGGCTTGCTATCTTCTTGTGCCAAGTTTTCCAGAAAACAAACTTTATTAATCTTCTCCATTTTCTTTGCTAAGGTTATATAATATGTAAATCTCTTGTGCCAAGTAATATCATAAAGAAATTTCTTTGGAAATCCTTTAGGAATTTTATACTATTATCAAGCAATTTCTAGACATAGTAGTTTTCAAAACTTATTTATTAACTCATTAAATGAATGAATGAATGAGTGAGTTAATTTTAGGAAATTGCGAGGGAAAAAAAATTGCTTTCCACAAGAGAGTAAAATAATAAGTCTATGTCTCTCTCTTTTGCTTATAATTTCCTGCCATATTTTTCAGAGATCTCTGCAGAATTTGTCTTACACAAATCTGTGTCCAAGTCTCACTTTATTGACCCTCATTTGTATTTCTATAAAAATATACTTCTCATGGGGATTTTAATTTGACCTTCAGTCGAATAGGAAGAAGAGGTAGACCTTAATAATAAACGAGATTGTTCCAGCAAAATAAATGAGTAGTGTCTTCTCCTTTCCTTGGTGTGCCATATAGGCAGAAGAGCCTCACCATCACCTTAGTGCATTGTAACGGCACAGGAGGCTGGCTCGGGGCCATCCTACCATAAAGCACTTACCAACGGAGTAACTGAAATTCAGGAATGCAATCTTGCATTGCCTCCATATCCTGAAGCAATCAAAACTAAAAGTTGCCTTTTTATCACTAGTAAAAAAGCAGTAATAAAATTTATTTACTAAATTTATTTACTAGCTAGTAACGCTGATTCTAAGGAAACATTTCATTGAGAATTATAAACAGCAACTATTGAAAGGACTATTAACTTGAGTACTCAAGTTAATTTGTGTTAGATTCACTTTCTTTCTACGTTTTTTTTTTTAATTGAAATGTTTATCTTGATAACATGGTAAACGTCTTCTACAGGAATTTATACATTAAGAAGGTCATGTCTTTTAACATACTCAGCCCACAGGCGGTTTGTTCTTTCTGATGCATCAAGAGGACAGCAAAAGAAAACTTTTCACCTCTCCTGTTTCAGCTAGGTGCTATTCAGAAACAAACACAGCAAACTAAGGAAAATCCTTCAAGATCTGGGAATACCACACCGCCTTACCCGCCTCCTGAGAAATCTGTGTGCAGGTCAAGAAGCAACAGTGAGAACATGGAACAGTCTGGTTCCAAGTCGGGAAAGGAGTAGTACATCAAGGCTGTATATTGTCACCCTGCTTATTTAGCTTATATTCAGAGTACATCATGTGACATGCCAGGCTGGATGAAGCACAAGCTGGAGTCAAGATTGCCGGGAGATATGTCAATAATCTCAGATATGCAGATGACACGACCCTTAAGGCAGAAAGCGAAGAACTAAAGAGCCCCTTGATGAAAGTGAAAGAGGAGACTGAAAAACCTGGCTTAAAACTCAGCATTCAAAAAACCAAAATTATGGCATCCAGTCCCATCACTTCAAAGCAAATAGATAGGGAAACAATGGAAACAGTGATAGACTTTTTTAGACTCCAAAATCACTGCAGATGGTGACTGAAGCCATTAAATTAAAAGATGCTTGCTCCTTGGAAGACAGGCTATGACCAACCTAGACTGAATATTAAAAAGCAGAGACATTCCTTTGCCAGCAAAAGTCTGTCTAGTCAAAGCCATGGTTTTTCCAGTAGTCATGTATGGATGTGAGAGTTGGACCATAAAGAAAGCTGAGTGTCGAAGAATTGATGCTTTTTGGAGTCTTGGAGAAGACTCTTGAGGATCTCTTGGACTGCAAGGAGATGCAGCCAGTCCACTCTAAAGGAAATCAGTTCTAAATATTCATTGAAAGGACTGATGCTGAAGCTGAAACTCCCATACTTTGGCCACCTGACATGAAGAACTGATTCAATGGAAAAGACCCTAATGCTGGGAAAGATTGAAGGGACAAGGAGAAGGGGACAACAGAGGATGAGATGGTTGGATGGCATCACCAACTCAATGGACATGGGTTTGGGCAGGCTCTGGGAGTTGGTGATGGACAGGGAAGTCTGGCATGCTGCAGTCCATGGTTTTGCAGAGTCAAACGTGATTGAGCCAACTGAACTGAACAGAAACAAAAGAAAACAAAATAACCTTCTGTGATGTAGTTGTTTAGTTGCTAAGTCATATTGAACTCTTTGGTGACTCATGGACTCTAACCCACCAGGCTCCTCTGTCCGTAGGATTTCACAGGCATGAATACCAGGAGTGGGTTGTCATTTCCTCCTCATGGGGATCTTCCTGACCCAGGGATTGAACCTGTGTCTCCTGCATTACCAAATGGGTTCTTTACCAGTGAGCCTGCAGGGAAACCTGTTCTGTGATGTTGAACAGATAAAGGATAGTCTGTGGTCTATGTTAAAGAATGAAAGTGTTCTTGCTCAGTTAATAGTGAAGTGAACATTGCACAGTCGTGTCTGACTCCATGGACTGTATCCTGCCAGGCTCCTCTATACATGGAATTCTTTAGGCCAGAATACAGGAGTGGGCTTCTCTAGGGACTCAGTGGTAAAGAATCCGCCTATAATGCAGGAGACACTTTCAATTGCAGTCAGGAAAATACCCTGGAGAAGGAAATGACAGCCCAGTCTAGTATTCTTGCCTGGGAAATCTCATGGACAGCGAAGCCTGGTGGGCTACAGTCCATGGGGCTGCAAAGAGTGGGACATTACTTAGCTACTAAACAACAATAACATATACTAACTAGTCATGGGACCTTAGGCAAGTCATTTTCTTGACCTCATTTTCCTCATCTTGGTTTAGTTTTGTAGTCTTGGCAGTACTTTGTCATTCCAAAACTTATGAACTTGTGTTTAAAAACCCCTCTCTTTTATGATATCTCTTGATGGCAGAATAGCTGATCCAGCTGTTTCTTATTATCCATCTCCACTACAACCCAGGTTGTCTGGGTAAGTTACTGGAAGATTCTAAAAATGACTAAAAATTTGACATTTTAAAGAGGGGCAAATCATTTTGAAATACAGCCAACATATGTTAAATAATGTTAACCCATTTAACACAACAGTTTGTGTCAAAATGAAACAGAATATACCTTAAATCAGGATTAAAGTATCAAATCACAGATGATAAATTCTTCACACTGGATGTATTATAAATTACAATCAAACAATCAGATTGGATTTTAACAATAATATGGAAATTTTTTTTTCTTATCAGCCTGTGTACACAAGAGTAAATTTCCAAAATATATACATAAATATCATGAATCTTTTCAAAATTTCTACAAATAACCATGTCTGTTGTCTAATTTGCATGATTAAAATTTAAAAGTCAAGCACCAAAAAAATAAGCCAGTCATTAAATGAAATTGGTGATAATAATTATGACGACTGCAATGCTGAAAAACTAGAAAGTTAGCTTTATTTGGTAGTGATGTCAAAATTATGAGGATTTCAATAGTCTTAATTTGATGCATCTGAAATTGCGGTGGTTCTTTGTAAGTGGTGCTTAGAGCTATTTAAACTATTTTTTTAAGTATTTGTATTTGAGGGCACCAAATATTAATTCAGGAAACTCGACTGAATGTTTGTACATTTAATGAACAGAGGTATTTCAAGAAGAGATTCTGAGGCCATTTAAATTAATTACAGAATATACTTTCATCTCTTCCAAGTATCCCCTGAATATTTCTTTACTGTATACTGTTACTTTCATATAGGCGGTGGTCTGGTTATGAAGAATTGAATTTAATAATCAGTTATGAAAACTAACTTTTACTTTTAGAAAAATATTTCAAATGTATCTTATGGTCTTTTTCGACATCTTACACTTTTAATTCTTTGGTCTTGAGTATTGATGACCTGCAAGTGTATTTGCTATACATGCTTAAGGAATGGTAATCGCTACCGAAATATATGAAATTAAGTTGCTTAATGGGGTTTCTCTTTGTAGATGTTTTAAAGGGGTACACTTTCAGTGTAACCAAACTACCTTACTAAGATCTAGAACATGTAAATGGCAAGAGTGTTATAAGAGGGAAAAAGATCAAACTCTCAAGAAACTCTACAAAGTAAGAGAGTTCTATTTTTTCCTTGTCTCCTCTTAGAAAGTCAGTAAAGTGTGGTATTTATGAATGGAAATGGATTGCCTGGGCTTGACCACCAGCTCCATCACTGATTAGCTGTGTAACACTGGGCAAGTTACTACCCTTCGCTATGCCTTCATTTTTCCAACTATAAAATGGAGATAATAACTGTATCATGAAAAGTTTGGGATGCAGATTGAGTACTAGTGTTGAATAAATGATTAATAAATGTGAACTATTGATATTATCAATACTTTAAAAGAGTTATTATCTTCCATAATTACTTATTTGTACGGACATGGGTTTGAGCAAACTCTAAAAGATAGTGAAGGGCAAGTGAAGCTTGCCATGCTGCAGTTCATGGGGTGGCAAAAAGTTAGACACGATTTAGTGACTTAACAATAACAATAAATACAAAGAATCCATATTCCATTTTCTAAAGAATTTTCTGACTGTGCTGTGGTTGGTGGGGCAAATTGTATTTTTCAAAAATATCTGCATCAATATTTTCTGATCCCATGTGCTTTTTGGAACATTGCAGCTTTAAAGTCAAAAGGAGTTAAATTTCCCACATAAGGTCTCATTCTAGTGAACAGAATGTAGAATGTGCTAGAAGAGATGCTGTATGACTTCTGAGGCTAGGCATATGAGTCAGACACGACTGAGTGACTGAACTGAACTGAACTGAACTGAAGGTAGAGTCTCCCTCTCTCCTTTCTTTTCCTCTCTCTTCTCTGTGTCTCCAGAGTTTTAGTCTTGGAACCTAGCCCACGTGCTGTGAGGAGGCTTAGGCCACCCAAAGAAACCATATCCAATTGTTCATGCTCATTGTCCCAACGAGAAACTCACTGCCAGCCAGACATGTGAGTGAGCAGGAATTTAAACAGTCTCAGCATCACAGCTGACACCAAAGTAGAGTTGAGAGGGGCTCTCCTTGCCAGCATCTGCCCAAATTGCAGATTCATGAATAAAGTATATGTTGCTATTGTTTTAAATCACATATCTTGTGATAATTTCTTGTATAACCTTAGAAACTGCAATAATAGGCAGTGAAGATAAATCATAATTTTAAAAGTGCCTATAAAAGTATAAGGGAAGGTGATGGTTAATTTTATGTGTCAACATGACTGGGTTCTAGGGTGACCAGATAGTAGGCAAAACATTGTCTTTGGGCTTGTCTGTAAAAGTGTTTCTGGAAGAGATTAGCCTTTGAATTAGTAGACTGAGTGAAGAAGATCTATTTAATACTACCCCAATGCAGGAAAAAATAAAGAAGAATAGTGCTTGATTTCTATTAATAGATTAGAAAATAGACATGGTTATCTGTAGAAATTTTGAAAAGATTCATAATATTTATGTATATCTTTTTGAGAACTTATTGTTGTATACATAGACTGATAAGAAAAACAAGAATAAACTTTTGCCATTTTGTTAATATGCATTTTTAAAAAATTTCCAATTTATAATACATTCAACCTATTGAGGGCCTTTATATGACAGAAAGAGAGAGGAAGGGAGAGTCTTCTCTCTTCACTTGAGCCAGGGCACTCATCTTCTCCTGCCCTCGGACAACAGTGTTTGGGCTCTTGGGCCTTCAGACTCAGATTGGACTTGCATCATTCACTCCTTTGCTTCTCAGGCTTTTGACTTTGGACTGAGAGTTGCACCATCAGTTCCCCTGCTTCTCTGGGCCTCAAATGTGGACTAAGACTGAGCTACCAGCTTCCTCAGGTCTCCAGCTTGCAGATGGCAGGTCATGGGCCTTCTTGGCCTCCATATTTGTGTCAGCCAATTCCTATAGGAGTTCTCTTCTTAAAAATCTCTCTGTATATCCCATTGGCTCTATTTCTCTGGAGAATACTGACTAATACAGTGAGGAATGCAAAAGTCTCCACAGGCTCAGGTAATGATGAGGCTTAAATAAAGATATGAAATGGGTGGGTGTCTATGCTTGGATCAGCAGGATAGAGGTCAAGTTTGGGAATCTGGCATCAGTAGTTTTAAATCTTAAATCCATCTGTGCCTCACTGAGAAATGTTGTGCCTACTATCTTTCTTTCCTTTGTTTGAGTATCCTTGGTTCTGGATAGAAATAGTACGTTCCTTTTGGAATTGATGAAAATAAAACTAAATAATAGACCAGAGTAAAACTTTGACAAATGCCAGCTCTGTTTAAATTCACTTTCTTGACAATGTTTAGCAAGTGTCCTCTATGGTTCAGGCCCTTCAATATCCTCTGGAAATGCACAAGTAGATGATGTCCCTGCCCCATGGAACTTAGACTGTTTGCACCCAAGACCCACAGTTTTGTTTGTTTATATCAATTTTGGTCTGTTACTAACTTATGCTGTTTTTTTTNTAAAAATTAATTAGGTTATGTAAGTTTTTAAAAATCTACATGCCAAAACCATCATATGCAAAATTTAAAGGTATGATTAACTGAAAAAAAGTTACAATTCATTTCCCACATGAAAAATTAACTTCCTTCATATATAAAAAGATCTTTAAGGAAATGACCCTCCATTCAGAATGTAGGAAACAAACAGCTTACAGAAAACAAAAATTTTAAAGCCTGAAACATGAAAGGATGCTCATAAAAATTTGAAGTTTGAAACATGAAAACAGTCTTCCTGTAAGAGAAATGTAATTAAGAGTTCACCAAGAACTTCTGACAAAACCTGGATAATACTCAAATATAATGCTGAGCAAGTTATAAATAAGGACACTTACTGTATGATTTATATGAAGTATGAAAAAAATAAATTGATACTATAAGTCAAGATGACATTCACCTTTCCACAGGCTGGGGCCAAAAAGAGGAAGGAGGGAAAAAAAGTAAAACAGTGTACTAATATACAATATTTTAGGGGAAAAAGTTGAGAGAAAGTATATTATTAATATTAAAAGTTGAGAGAAAGTATATTATTAATATTATTTGTATATAACATCATCTCTGGAAGGACATATAAGAAAATGAGAACACTGGCTCCTCCAAGGAAGGGAACCAAGTAGTTGCAGGAAGATTTTTCCATGTATATACTTTGCAAAATTCAAACTGTGAGCCATGTAAAATGTTTAAATCTTCAAAATGATGACACTAAAAAATGATTACTTGAAAGAGAAGCAAAAATAGGAATCCATAAAGAGATTATCAGACCCTAGATTAAAATAATTGCTCATCACTTCTCAGAGAAAGACTATCTAGAAATGTTTTAAAAGGAAATGGCCATAATATTTGGGATTTAGATATACTGTAAAATTAGTTAAATTACTGCGGCTTATTGCAAGGTCCGCAATACAATAGCAATAGGAAACTGTTTCTGAGAACAAAGAGAATTTATTTAGCAAAATAGGGATATTCAATCTCAACATATCTTTTTGACATGAATCCAAATAAGATAGAGGAGACAGTGCTAAATACTTAAGTAGAAAGGAAACAGAAAGAAAGAGACTAGTCAGAGCCCCAGCAGCTATGTTTAACAAGGAATCAGCAAACTGTAAAGGGCAGAACACTGAATTCTTTTTATATTCACACCACATAAAATGCTATGGTCGTGAGCATTCACTGTAAGGTTCTTGCTGTCTTCTACCTCTACTACCTTGTACAATGAGAACTCTGGTTTGGGAGCCCCAAAGATCTAGATCCAAATCTACCCCTGCCCGGTCATTACTAAGAACAAGTCTGAGCATGGCACTTCTGAGCCTCAGCTCCTACTTGTTTAAAATCAGGATATTACCACCCACACCTTGTAGCATTCTCATAAGGGTTTGAGATAATGCATTTAAAAGTAAAAATCAAATAACAACAAACCTTAGCACAATGTCTGGTGAATAAAAGGCACAAAAAGGGGGGGTTTATTTATTATTGCCTCCTCTGCATGTAAAAATACTCTTAATTCTTTTCACAGTGTGTGCTAAGTCACTTCAGTCATGTCTGACACTTTGTGACACTGTGGACAGTAGCCTGCCAGGCTCCTCTGTCCGTGGGATTGATTCTCTAGGCAAGAAAAGAAGACTGAAATGGGTTGCCACGCCCTCCTCCAGGGGATCTTCTCTACCCAGGGATCGACCCCACATCTCTTGTGCCTCCTGCATTGGCAGGCACGTTCTTTACCACGAGCACCACCTGGGAACCTTTTTATAGGAGATGGTTCGATTTTTTTGTGTCTAGGACACATGATAACAAACAAAAAAAGAAAACTATTTTATTTGCCTAGACGCGAAGCCCCTTCGTGATGAAGGAATAAGAAGGGGAAGAGAATCACACTCACTTTTATACCCATTCCTTCTCATTAATCATTGCTTCCAGCCCTCAGTACTGCATGAAGTGCCTGGTCCTTCCCCAAACACTAAGGTCCCAAACTTAGGAGGAGGAAAAAAGAAAAAACCTAAATGGAAAAGGTACCTTTGGTCACTCCAAATAACCACTGTCAAATCTTAAAACACTTTAAGGAAATCATTGACAACTTTCAATACAAATTCCTGCTTGTAGAGGCCTTTAGAGTCCAGTGGAAGAGAAAGAAGGAAACATAAAAGCAAAAAGCATTCTGAGGGTTAATTCCAGCCAAAGTATATTCCTAAAGCAAGTTTCTTATATGGCAGCCATGCCTGGTAGGAGCACAAAACACAGAGACGTAGACATAGAGAAACGACTTACGGGCACAGAGGGGTCAGGAGAGGGTGGGACAAATTGATAGGGTGGCACTGAAACATGTTCATTATCATATGTAAACCAGATAGCTAGTGGTGGGAAGCTGCCATATGATGCAGGGAGCTCAACCCGACGGCACCGGGCAGGCAGGAGGGAGGTTTAAGAGGAGGGAACATATAAATATGTATACCTGTGGCTGATTCACATTGTTGTATGGCAGAAATCGACACAGCACAACACTGTAAAGCAATTATCCTCCAATTAAAAAAAATACACACAAAAACCAAACATACTGATTAGTGATTTGAAACTATGGGTGCAATACCAGCAATGTTTGTTGTTCATTGTTAAGTGTGATCGATGGTTTGCACCTGGTTTTGGTAAGACCTCCAGAGAACTCTGCCACTGGGGCTAGTTACATAGCACAAATATGCCTTTGTTGCCAGCAGGATATGAAAAGTCCCAGCTGAGACTCCACTGTCGGTTCCCTGGTTCCAGGGTGCTTCGTGCACACTCACTGATCCTGACGAGAGAGAGCATAGCTGGTAAGATCTACAGAGGCAGGCCCAGGGCAGGCCACGCTCAGCCTCCTCAGGTCCACTGCCGTGAGGCAAGCTGCGGCTGTGAAGCATAACCTTACCCCAGTGCAGTTGCTGTGCTACACCCTTTTACAGCAGTAAACCACAGACTAATCAGCATCATCAGTGCAGGTCCCTTGAGTCTTCTTTAGCAATCAAACCCTGCCTAACCGCCACTAGTAGGGGAACAGGGTAAAAAAAGAGAAAAAGAAAAAATAACAAACTGTAATAACTGTGATGAAAAAAATAAAACAGAATGATCTGATAGTGGAATGCCGTAAGAGGCATTGAGATTAGAGACTACAGCCAGGAGGAGGGGTGCCTTTTTTTTTTGGCTTTACCAGTCTGCATGTGGAATCTTGTTAATAGTTCCCTGACAAGGAATCAAATCTACACCGCCTGCAGTGGAAGCTTGGAGACAGGAGCAGAGTCCTAACCACTGGGCATCCAGTGCAGTCCCCCAAATCAGATGTTTTTGATAAAAATGCAGATCTCAGGCCTACGTCCCATGCTGGGGGCCTGGCCGGTCCACCTGCCTGTCCCCCAGCTGCCTGGGCTTAGCCACAAGTCCATTTTATGCCTTGAGTCTGCATCACAGCTTCCCCGGGCCCCCTTCACTTCTTTTCCTATCCTTCCAGATGAATTTAAATGCCCCATCAAGGAGGAGATTGCACTGACCAGCGGCGAGTGGGAGGTTTTGGCGAGGCACGGCTCCAAGGTACCTGAGTCTCCACACACGCCTGTACACATACCCATGCACAGACACGCACACGTGGCCCTGACCCCTCCAGACCCTGAGAGCCTGTGGCTGCTCCTCCACCCCCACGCCCCCCACCTGGCCACCCGCTCCTGCTCTGCAGCTGAGGGCTGTGGGGGCTGCACTTCCCACCAGCAGGAGATCCTGGGTCTGGAAGCAGGGTTGTCTGTGTTTCCTTTGTTGGATCCTGGTGGGTGGGGCCTGGCCCATTCTCCCTGCCACCAGGAGCATCATTTGGCCTCCTTACACTGTATGAAGCTACCTGTGGACACTGGGGGGGCCCACCATGAAACTGCCCTGCATGCATCACTGGGGGCCAGGTCTGCAGAATTCTCATTTTACAGAAAGACCCCATAGTCAGATGTCCTGGAGCCCTCCCTCCCTCCCTCCCAGCNACTAAAATAGCCAGAAGTCAAGAAATCAAGAGTGTGACATAGGTCAGCAGAAATCACACTGCAGCAGAAATCACAAAGAACAGTAGAGGAAATGCTGGTATCTAGTGGGAGACAAAACTGAGCTATAATGGTAGAATACTGGACTTAGAGTCCCTGTGTTGCTGCTATTGAAGGGAAACATGAGAATTCAATCCCTATGACTGTCATATTCTTCAAGATGTCCAATTATTCATGAAGTTAGAAAATGGAAACAATTCGTTATGGTCAAAGCACAATTGCAATTTTCTGAAATGCTTGGCTTTGCAGCTTTAAAATGATTCTTGTTTTTCTTTTCCTCTTTTATGTATCAAATTTAACTGGAGCTAATTTGAGAGACCCTGTTCCTTGGGAAAAGAGAGGGCCCACCTGTATTTTCCCAACGCAGACTTCCTCTAATATGCTCTAGTAACATCCTTTTCATCCTGTACGACGGTTACGCCTCTGTATTAATAAAATGTTATCAACTTCCCTAAAAGCAAGAATGTTTGAATCTCAGTGCCTACTTAATAGGACAGATGGCATATAATAAAAATAACCAAGATAATAAACCTTCCAATTATTAAATATCTACATCATTCCTAGCACTGCTAGGCACTTTTCATTTATTTCCAATTCTCACAATCAAGGTAACAAAATATTATTATTTCCAGTTACAGCTGCAAAAACAGGCTCAAAGGAAATTACCCAAAACTATTAAGCTAGAATTCCCTCAGTCTCTCAGAATCCAAACTCCTCCATCTTCCCACTTTTCCCAGAGACCAGGATTTCAACCAGAAAGTTTTTCAAACTGCAGGTTATAACCAATTAGTTGATCATAAAATAAAGTTAATGGGTCATACTCTTTTTGTTAATGAAATAGATAATATGAGTGTATCACATCAAAGGCAAGCACTGTTTCCCAAAACTCTAATTCCAGTGTTACATACGATACAAAGCAGCAATGTTAAATGTATGTCTTACTGTGGACCACAGACCAAAAGATTCTGAAAGTCGTGGATATACTCATGGTCATTACTGCAGTTGTATGCACTGACACATCTCAATTTTTCATCAAAAGTCTGATGTTAAAAACATTTGGGGCAATAAAATCCTTCACCCAATATCAAAGACACTACCAAAGAGGAGGGGGGGGATGGGATGGGGTTTACAAAGTGTTAGGTGAAAAGGTAGTATTTGGGACATAAGTACCATATTTTTCCCCCTCCAGCAGAGTGTATGCTAAAACTACACTGAACACCCATACAAGACTCAAAGAACAGAAATGTTCTAGCTATTCCCTTATTCCTTCCCCCCAGGTTTTTACTAAATCATTTTCAAAAATACTTCCTTACTTTTTGCTGTGCTTCACTAGAGATATCAAGACAATTTTATCAGTTTTCTGACCATCTTCAAGAGTGACTGGATATTCTCCAAGATATACTGTCTCTTTAAAAAAGATGTGTATTCCCCAGTAGTCCAATGTTAAGACTTTGCCTTCCAATGCAGAGGATGCAGCTTCAGTCCCTGGTTGGGGAGCTAAGACCCACATGCCTGACCACCAGAAAACCAACACCATATCCGAACAAATTCAATAAAGAATTTACAATTAAAAAAAAAATTTTTGACTTCACTCACATGTATAACCCTACATACCAAAAAAGGGTGAGAGGGGCATTCAGAAGGTGAGGCCAGCAGGGTCACTATGGTTATGCAGGTTTTCTTCTACAAAAGAATAGCAATGAGCATTACGACTTAGACAGAAAATTAAAATATTCTTTACTACAGGGGGACAGGGCCGGATGATTTAGTAAATCTTCTAAGGAACACTGAGAGAGAGATGTTGTTTAGGAATGTGTTTAAGAACATCAGGAAGATACCCTGGAGAAGGAAATGGCAACCCACTCCAGTATTCTTGCCTGGGAAATCCCATGGACAGAGGAACATGGTGGGCTACAGTCCACGGAGTCGCACAAGAGTCAGATAGGAGTGGGCAACTAACACTTTTCTTTTAAAAGACAGATCTACCTTTTAAAAATTAGTCACAAATTGGTCAATTACAGTAGGAGGCAGTGGACTGAAACGGATGTATCTCTCTCCTCCAGCCCAAGATCCCACTGAAATGACAGGGGAAAAAAATTAAATTTAAATGATAGCACTGATGCAGATCAAGAAAAGACGTCACTGGACAATCATAAATTTTAAAGAATCCTGGGTATATAGAAATTATAATGGCGAGACTGGAATAAAAGAGGGAAAAAGTATGAAATCCTATGTAAGACACTAAAGTCTTTTCCAGGACAAGAGAGAGAAATTCTAAGTTATAATCAAATTAATCACAACTCCCAGAAGGAGGAAACAATTAGAGGACTTCATCAGGGTACTGCATTACCCTACTCTGGACAGATGATCCCCTCCCCGCTCTCTTTGTGAACTGAGATGCAAGGGGTGGCAGCTTCTGCCTTTAAGATAGCGCCAGGGGGCTGATCTCCACAAAGTAGGCACTTCTGCCTGGGTCAGGCTTCTGATGAGTAGCCAGATCTGAGGGAAAAGCAAAGCAGAAAGATGGGAGGACCATCAAGCTTCCAACACTAAGAGGGAAATAAAAGGGGAGAGAAGGAAAAAGCAAAGAAAAGAGGGGCAATGGAGCAATCTCGATACTATCTGAGCGAAATCTAAAAAAGTACTACTCCGCTGCATTACTTAGAGACTCCACAGTTATCCAGGCGAGAGGCACACTGCCCTGCCCACTCCTCAGCCACTCTCTCTCGGAGGTCTGGTCTGCTGGTCCACTTCTAAGAATCTATCACCAAAACTACCACTCAACACAAAGGCCTGGTGGAGAAAGAATTGCTTACTGAGGCAGACACACTTCAACTGCCAGTATCAACCACGATTCCCCGAACATCTGAGGAAAACTTAACAGAATAAAAGGGGAGCAAGATGAACAGAGAGAAGAAAACCTGTGTGTGCCGGGGGCGGGGGAGGTGTAGTGATTCACAGACAGGCAAAACTAAACACCAAAGCCCTCATCTACACTACAAGGCTGAAGAGATTTTCCCTTAAAGGGAAGGGAAGTTTACCTCACTTCCAAAGTAAAGCAACACACACACAAAGATGGTAACGGTAAGAAAACAAAAAATGTGAATTAAAATCTAAAGGGCCCAATATCCACTTACATAAGATATCCAAAAGTGGAGGGAAATTAATCCAAACAAGGGGACCCATTTAACTTTCCAAGAGCTAAGGAAAGATTCAGTCATCAAACTGAAAGACATGCAACACAACAAAACCAAGTTAAAAAAAAAAAAAACCCATATCCAGGATGACGCTGGAAAAACTTCAGAACACTGAGAAAGGTTCCAGAAATTAGAATCACTCTACCATTCATTTTCTCATCAAAAATACAGGATGCTAAAAGATAACACAGCAGTTTCCTCCAAATTCAAAGGGGAAAATATTTTGAAATCAGATTCCTACAGACCTTCACCAACATGTGTGTTACAAATTAATGGGTTACCAGGTAACCTGAAGAGCCAGACGCCTCTGTTGCAAACAACTTCACTCGCCACACACACATTATCACTTTCTATACAGATACCATGACATGAAAAAGGTTGGAAAGCACTGCTCTCACAAGTCAGATTTCCCATCAAGAGTCAAAATAAACTAAAATTTTACTTACTGAAAAAAAAAAAAATGAAAAGATACAACACCAAAACAGAAAGGAATCCAATAAAACACAACATGATATGGAAGAAACAGTGGCAGCTTAATTAGGATATCGAAATAATGTTAAGAAAATAAAAGAGGATGCACTTATCCCTAGAAGTAGATAATTCTCCTCTTACAGTAAACATTTAATAAGACAGTATTGTATCCTCCTCTTCAAAAATACTACATAATAAAAAAAGTTAAACAATTAGTAATTCTTCATTTCTAAAATCATTCCATAGGAAACTAAGGCACAGAACTAAGCAGTTTTAAACTCCAATCTTTACTTTGTAAAAAGTTAGGCTATCAAGTCAATAGGAGAGTATGCATATAATCCCAATTGCTACTAAACTGTATGTAAATGAGTCATTAAATATTTTCACATTGATACGTATCAATAATATATGTACATATAGATGATACATATATCACTGTATATACTTATGTATCTGTGTGTATGTATATATACCATACTCCTTAGCTGCACAAAAACACATGTGAAAGGCTATATACACCAAACTCTTCAGCCGTCTCTAGTGAATGGAATGAGGTCAAACTAGAACTTTTACCCATCTGTTTAGTTGGGTCACTCATTTTCTTATGTATACATGATATATCAAAGATAAACTTACTTCTAAAAGCAGGGTCTTGAAGAGATATATGCACACCCCCGTTCACAACAGCCAAAAGATGAAAGCAACCCAAGTGTCTGCTGACAAATCAAAGGGTAATCAAAACGTGGTCTATATACATACAATGGAATATTACTCAGCCTTAAAAAGGAAGAAAATTCTGAAACAAGCTACTACATGAATGAACCTTGAGGACATTATGCTGAGTGACAGAAGCCAATCACAAAAAGACAAAACACCATATAGTGGCCACAGTGTAATCAAATTCACCGAAACAGAAAGCAGAAGGGTGGCTGCCAGAGGCTGAAGAGCAGGGGAAATAGGGAGCTGTTCTTTAACGGGTATAAATACGAAAAGAGTGCTGGAGACTGACTGCACTTAACTATTTCATTGTGTGTGGTAGGTCGCCTTGATCGTGTACAACAGTTAGCAACCCAATGGATTGCAGCCCGCCAGGCTCCCTGTACATGGGATTCTCCAGGTGAGAATATTCGAGTGGGTTGCCATGCCCTCCTCCAGACATTATTTTACCACAGTTATTGGCCGACCAAAAAGTTCATTTGGTTTTTTTCTGTAAGATTGCTCTAGTAGCACTTAGTTATCTTTTACTTCATTTGAAACAATTTTGTTAGATTGTATTGTGACAGTTGTCATATAAGCATGCATTAAAAAAAATACTTATCAAAATTGGTCAGTTTTTGTGTAGCCATTTTAATATTGACAATGTAAGAAATACCAAATTTCCACACATTATGCTTATTTCCAGAAAGGCAAAAAACAACTGAAATGCAAAAAAAAAAAGGCTTGTGCAGTATATAGAGAAGGTGCTGTGACTGACAGAATGTGTCAAAGCAGTTTGCAAAGTTTCCTGCTGGAGATTTCTCACTGGATGATGCTCCAGTCAGGTGGATCAGCTGAAGCAGATAGCAATCCAACTGACACATCAAACTAAGACATAAATTGAGATCAATCAATGTTATACCAGGTGCAAGATAGCCAACATACTCAAAATATACAGATCAAGTGTTGAAAATCATTACCCCAACTTGGTTACGTTAATTGCCCTGATATTTGTGTTCCACAAAAATTAAGCAAAAGAAAAACCTTCTTGACCGAATGTATTTCCACAGGTGACTCTCTACTGAAACTAACAAAAATGTTCCACTTTAAAAGCAAATTTTGACAGTTGACAGAAAGTGGATACTGTACAGTTACAGTGCAGCAGAAGAGATCATGGGGCAAGCAACCTGAGTCACCAACCACCAAAGGCCAGTCTCCATCCAAAGAAGGTGATGCTGTATACGGCAGGACTGGAAGGCATCCTCTACTATAAGCTCCTTCTGGAAAACCAAACGATTCACTCCAACAAGGATTGCTCCCAATTAGAACTCCTGAAAGCAGTACTAGATGAAAAGTATCCAGAATTAGTCAACAGAACATGCATAATCTTCCATCAGGTTAATGCAAGAACATGTTTCACTGATGACCAGGGAAAAACTGTTACAGCTTGGCTAGGAAGTTCTGATTCATCAGCTGTATTCACCAGACATTGCACCTTCAGATGTCCATTTATTACGGTCTTCATAAAATTCTCTTAATGGAAAAAAATTCAGTTCCCTGGAAGACTGCAAAATCACCTGGAATAGTTTTTTTGCTCAAAGAGGTAAAAAGTTTTAGGGAGATGAAATTATGAAGTTGCCTAAAAATGGCAGAAGGCAGTAGAACAAAAACAGTGAATACACTGTTCAATAAAGTCCTTGGTGAAAATGAAAAATACATCTTCTATTTTTATTTAAAAACCAAAGGAACTTTTTGCCTAACCCAATTAAAAATAAGGCTCAAAGCAAATGAAAAAAAAAAATTAAAACAAATGATAAATTGTGGCATCTGGGAAGACACAGTCAATCCTTAGTGTTCATTGATTTCATATTTGTGCAATCTGCCTACTTGCTAAAAGTTATATGTAATCCCTAAAGTAATACTTATGTCATTACTGCAATCTTTAGACAGGTGTAGAAGATCAAAGAGTAAGTTACCTAGAGAGGGTGTGTTTAGCTCTCTTCCTGTTTCTGCTCTTGTTCTGTAAACAAATGTCCCCTGTGAGGTCAATTTACTGCCACATTTTTGTATTTTGGTACTTTTCACCGGTGATTTTGCTATTCAGCATAGGGCTGAAAAGCTGTCTATTGTTCCTAAGCACAAGAAGGTGGGTGTGTCTTATGGAGAAAACGTGGTAGATGGGCTTCTTTCCTGCAGGATTTATAATGCTGTTGAGCCACGAGTGCCATGTCAATGAATCCACTATATATTCAATAACGTGTCTTTAAACATAAGCACAGAAAACAAGGTTATTATTGATCCATTGACAAATCTGTTGTGACCAGAGGCTCACAGGAACGAAACTCTGTATTTCCTAGGCAGCAACAGTTCAATATTTTCTAATTCAGTGTTCACAGCAACTTCATAAACTAACTACTGTGAATAATGAGAACTGACTGTATTTATCTACAAGTTTTTTTTTTTTAAGGAGCAATATTATAGGCCAAAAAATTAAGTTACGTCAATCACTCCAATTTAAACTTAATGTGATTTTTAATACTTTAATGGCTAATGAAGTTTCTTATAGTACATGGTGTATGAAGGGGTAATTTATTACTAGTTAAAAATAAATATCAGCTAATCTTTATTGAATACTTATGTAACAGGCACTTAAATAAGTACTTTACAACTCGGATTAAAAAGTGCTTAGCTCAGTACCTTGCACACAGTAAAAATTCAATAAAATCTTGGCAAATCTTATTTATAGCATTAAATTCCTACAATCACTCTGTGAGGTAGGTACATGAGCAAACCTTCAAAGTAAAGGGAATTTGAGAATGTCTAAACTGGCTGGGTTTGAATGCAGTGTAAACACAGCTATTGAAGATGATCTCTGTAAGTTCATTCATGCTATGACAAAGTTAAATTATCAAATGTGGTTGTCTGTGACGAATAACTCTTTGGGGATCAAGTGGTAGCAGTAGTACAAAACTATGAAAGGAATGAGGTAGGCAAACAAGGACAGCCAAGTAGGACTACTGCTTGTAACAGTGTGTAAGAGCTCAAAAAAAGAAAGTGACATATTCACAGTGTAAATTCTTGACTCAAAGCACTGACATAAAATAAGGCAGCTTCTAAGTATGACATAAAAGAATTTTTCCCCAAATTCTAGAGCAGCAATCAGCAAAAATTTTCAATAACGTGCCAAATAGTGATTTTCTAAAGGCCATGGAAGGTCTCTGTCACAACTACCAAACTGAGAGCAGCCAAAATTATACATAAATTAATGTGGTTTGTGCTCCAATAAACCCTTATATATGAAATTCTGAATTTCATATAATTTTTACTTGCCATGAAACAGTATCATTCTTTTGAATTTTTTCCCAATTACTTTAAAATGTGAAACATATTTTTAGCTATGGATCATCTAAAAACAAGTGCAGGCCACATCTGACCTGTACAGTGTAGCCTGCCAACCCCTACTCTAGATCTCAAAATAAAAATGCATAAAATGATTTTGTTAACTGTCTAATTATAAACTCAAGTAGTACTAAGCAAGGTTAAAGAAACAGGAACATACTGGTTATCAAACTGATTTATCTGCAAGAATCCTTTCTTAAAAGTCCCCGATTTCATGATATTGGGAAATCCCATTCTAATCCTGTGTCATTTGTAAGAGATTCAGAAACAACAAGCTATGGTCCAAATCTGATCCACTATGCTTTTATAAGTCAAGTTTTCTGAGAACACAGACACACTCATTCACTTCTGTATCACCCATAGGTTCTTCAGCACCACAATAGCTCTGCTGGGTAATTTTTTCACAGAAAAGCCTTAGATATTTGATACCTGGCCCTCTACAGAAAAAGTTTGCTTACCCCTAATCTACTCAAACAACTCCAGGTATGGCATATAGTTAAGCCTGACTAAGAGAACATAAGCCACAGACTCTCAAAGTTCCCAGACCCAGAGCCCCTCAAATAAGGGAAAAGCAAAACTACCGCACAATTGCACTCATCTCACATGCTAGTAAAGTAATGCTCAAAATTCTCCAAGCCAGGCTTCAGCAATACGTGAACCGTGAACTTCCTGATGTTCAACCTGGTTTTAGAAAAGGCAGAGGAACCAGAGATCAAACTGCCAACATCCGCTGGATCATAGAAAAAGCAAGAGAGTTCCAGAAACACATCTATTTCTGCTTTATTGACTATGCCAAAGCCTTTGACTGTGTGGATCACAATAAACTGTGAAAAATTCTGAANTGGTTTTCCCAGTGGTCATGTATGGATGTGAGAGTTGGACTGTGAAGAAGGCTGAGCACCGAAGAATTGATGCTTTTGAACTGTGGTGTTGGAGAAGACTCTTGAGAGTCCCCTGGACTGCAAGGAGATCCAACCAGTCCATTCTGAAGGAGATTAGCCCTGGGATTTCTTTGGAAGGAATGATGCTAAAGCTGAAACCCCAGTACTTTGGCCACCTCATGTGAAGAGTTAATTCACTGGAAAAGACTCTGATGCTGGGGGGGATTGGGGGCAGGAGGAGAAGGGGACGACAGAGGAGATGGCTGGATGGCATCACTGACTCAATGGACTTGAGTCTGAGTGAACTCCGGGAGTTGGTGATGGACAGGGAGGCCTGGTGTGCTGCGATTCAGGATGTCATATAAAAGTAAGCCAGAANGAGAAGGGGACGACAGAGGAGATGGCTGGATGGCATCACTGACTCAATGGACTTGAGTCTGAGTGAACTCCGGGAGTTGGTGATGGACAGGGAGGCCTGGTGTGCTGCGATTCATGGGGTTGCAAAGAGTCGAACACGACCGAGCAACTGAACTGAACTGAACTGAACCTTCAAAAACGGCTCTATGATTGCATCACCAGCACTGTGATTTTTGTCGTGGCTTTCCACAAAGGATCAACAGCCACTTATCAAAATAACCATGCACCTGGGAAAGGAAAATACTCCAACCTTTTCAGGACTATAAAATCTAACTCTTAAAATAATCCTGAGGACCCAGATAGCACCACTGTGACATATGTGTTAGAATGAAGCTAGATAATATATGAAGTTTAGGCCCAAGTCCATTTATCAGAGTGGAATGATCCTCCCATCTTTTAGTTATTTCTTCAGGAATTGAACATACAGCCGAAAAGGGTAGTCTCAGGCTGACTACCCACTGAAAAAAGCCCACACTGATGCCAGGACAGGTGGAGTAGTGGGGTAGTATAATACCAGGAAAGGCCAGAGAGAGACCCCTGGAGCTCTCCCACCAATCAAAAATGCCATTCCTGGGGGATTATCCAAGAATCAAAAGCAATAAGGGTTGCAACCCTTAGCAGATATTCACTTTGTACAACTGTCTGGCTAATGCAGAACATACAAAAGTTCTTAGAGAAGAAGTGTTTTAACCTTAATGACTACAAGCAAAGTTGGTAATTCAAATTAAATCTCTTCCATGCAGCAGCGCCTGGTATAAAGCTACAGTTCTGGCAAATGGTGTCTCTGTCTCTACAATCTGTTTTAATTTCACTTGGACAGCAGTACATGTTCACTATATTGCCTTGCTAAGTTTCTACTTTCTTAGACTGTGGTTATCTCATCACACCATTCGACATCAACTGGCTCACTATACTGATAAACTCAAGCCAGCAGGACCTTTTGAAAAAGAAACAGCAGTGCTCTAGATGCCTTAAAAAGACAGGTATGCCAGAAGACAGAAAATAAGTCACAAGAAAATACAGGGTCCTGACACCAGTATGAAGTTCTAGAAGCAGGTGGAGTGTGGCAATTCAGGATATTCCCTTCAAAATAAAAAGCAAGTCAATACCCACTATAACAAAAAAGAAGCAGAAAGCTTGCTGGGCCTCTAGATATTGAGAACAAGATAGCCTAGTTTGTGTGTGCTGCTCTATTTACTGAATAACCTGAAATCCCAGCTTTAAGTTTATCCCAGAGCAAGAGAAAATGCCTGAGTCAATCCAGGTTGCAGTACAAGTAGCTCTCCCATTTGACCATAATGACCTTCTGATGGCAATGGCGCTCCAAGGGTCAACAGATGAACGCCATAAGGAGATACTGGCAAATCCTTTAGGAGAATCACAGCAACAACCCTAAGAGTTTTTGGGCCAAGTCATATTTTATTAAATTAAGACTCTCTTGAAAATAATTCTTGTACCTTTTGTACTTTGGAGAATGAACACCTAGCCACAGGTAACTATAAAACCTGAGCTGCCTGTCAGGAATTGTCGTCATGGGATCCACCAAGTAAAGCTGATGTGACAGAAACGGTGTTACGATAGACACCAAGCAGGATTCAGGCTGGTTGTGAAGCATGAGCAACGGCTCCCATTTTCAGTCTGCCTATTCCTGATGCACTGCAGTCATTTTCCTCACACAAGGCCTACTGCTAACTAGGGGATTCTCTATTCTGGCTAAGAAAGAAAATATCTGACCCTGGATTATAAGTGGCTCTGCACAACATGCTGGTATCACCCAAGCACTCTTTCTACCCTACTGTCCCATTGGGAACAGCTGCTAAGGAAGGTCAGAAAGGGAAGTTCTCCCACTGGTCAGTACATCTCACAATCCACATTGTCAATAACGGGAAACACAGTGAGGAAGCAATAATTCGGCTAGATTTCCAGGTCAGGTTCTCAAAAAACACAGGTATGGACAGTGATTTAAGGATGAGATATATGGATGGAACTGTCAGAACTGACCAAGTGTTAAAATATTTCTGTTCCATGCAAAGGCTCACCAAAAAGTCCCAATTGTAGGGGAAGATTCCAAAATCATATGGAATCATGAGGCAAGATCATTCATTCCTTGGAAGTCAGTCAATATCTTTCATCAGCAACTTCCATGCCTAATCAGTGACCTCACAAAAATCGGCCGCAGTCATAACACAGAGCCTCAAAAAATTGTATGAACTTGCACTTCACAACAAGGTTGACTCAGCTACCCTGCCAATGTACCACCTCTCACTAGGTTATGATTTGGCAGCAAACAACTCTGAAATCTTAATAGCTACAACAGTGATTCTTAAAATATTTTAGGCTGATAATTCCTTTATACCCTTAAAAATCAAGACTCTCAAAGAACTTCTGCTTACATGGGCTCTAACAATATTAATTATATTTGAAATTAAATTATCCTTTTTACAGATAAATAATACAGACATTTATAAGAGAATTATCTAGTTTACTTTCAATACACTAACATTAAAAACAAAAGAAAGAGCAGAGAGTATTATCACCAAGCTGGGCTTTGATCAACATCCAGACCAAGTGAACCCGTGTCACAGCACATCCCAACTGGGAAGGGGTCACAGGCAGTTCTTGATGCTCCGTGGGTGAGACTTCAAATTTTTGTTAATCCATTTTAAAAATAAGAAACCAGCTACATGTTAGCACAAATAAATTTTTATTTTAAAATAAACTACATCTTCCAAAAAACAAAACAGTAAAATTTTAAGAAGAGTTATATTTTTAAAATCTCTTTGGGCTTTCCTGGTGGTCCAGTGGTTAAGATTCCAAGCGTCCAACGCAGGGGACATGGGTTCGATCCCTGGTTGAGGAATCTGGTACCACATGCCACGTGGCACAGCCAAAGAAAATAAAAAATAAAAATTCAAAGAAAAAATAAAATCTTTAAGATCTGACTTAATAAAATATCAGATTGACGTATCTGTTGCAATACCATTTCAGTTGAAATATATGAGAAAAATAACTCATAGATATGTATTTAGAAAAGGGGGGAAAATTTGATGGCTTTTTTGAATAGCTTTGAGTATCATTGTTTGATTCTATCTCAAAGCTCAACAATAGTGTCCTAAAGGTTCACTGAAGAACCTAAAACATTATAAATCAACTATACTTCAATAAGGAAACTTAAAAAAAAAAATGGTTCATTTAAGTATAGAACTGTTAATCTTATCAGTTAACTTTCATACTGCTACATTAATCCATCAGTATGGCAACATGAGTCAGTCTTTTGCTTATGTATAATTTTGTAACATCATTCATCAGTCAGTTATAAATATTGGTCCACTGAGTTTGGTATATCTCCCAAATGTTGGCATTTCATAATACAGTATTAATTATTTTAAAAAACTGCCTTCACTACTATTACTAGCAAGCTCATAAAAAAAACCTATGTACTGGGAAGCTATCAAGCTCACACTGCCTGATAATTTTCTAAAACATTAATTTACACTTGAAATCAAATTTTATCACTGGCAACAAATATTGCCAGTTGCTTTACTTGAAGTAAAGGGTCACTTCAATTGACAAAATGTCTGTCAAACACTCAAGTCAAAATAACCCTCATAAATCACTGTTTCAAGTGAAAATTATATTCCATAGAGGCTAGTTTTCCTCATAATTCAAATAATCACACAAGTGCTTTTCCCTATGACAAACACATACTTCAGCATGCAGAAGTGTTTCATCAATACTTTCTGCTTCATTCAAAAAGGCTTATAAAAAGATGCATATTTAAGATCAAGATTTTTTTTAATTAGTNGAATTATCTAGTTTACTTTCAATACACTAACATTAAAAACAAAAGAAAGAGCAGAGAGTATTATCACCAAGCTGGGCTTTGATCAACATCCAGACCAAGTGAACCCGTGTCACAGCACATCCCAACTGGGAAGGGGTCACAGGCAGTTCTTGATGCTCCGTGGGTGAGACTTCAAATTTTTGTTAATCCATTTTAAAAATAAGAAACCAGCTACATGTTAGCACAAATAAATTTTTATTTTAAAATAAACTACATCTTCCAAAAAACAAAACAGTAAAATTTTAAGAAGAGTTATATTTTTAAAATCTCTTTGGGCTTTCCTGGTGGTCCAGTGGTTAAGATTCCAAGCGTCCAACGCAGGGGACATGGGTTCGATCCCTGGTTGAGGAATCTGGTACCACATGCCACGTGGCACAGCCAAAGAAAATAAAAAATAAAAATTCAAAGAAAAAATAAAATCTTTAAGATCTGACTTAATAAAATATCAGATTGACGTATCTGTTGCAATACCATTTCAGTTGAAATATATGAGAAAAATAACTCATAGATATGTATTTAGAAAAGGGGGGAAAATTTGATGGCTTTTTTGAATAGCTTTGAGTATCATTGTTTGATTCTATCTCAAAGCTCAACAATAGTGTCCTAAAGGTTCACTGAAGAACCTAAAACATTATAAATCAACTATACTTCAATAAGGAAACTTAAAAAAAAAAATGGTTCATTTAAGTATAGAACTGTTAATCTTATCAGTTAACTTTCATACTGCTACATTAATCCATCAGTATGGCAACATGAGTCAGTCTTTTGCTTATGTATAATTTTGTAACATCATTCATCAGTCAGTTATAAATATTGGTCCACTGAGTTTGGTATATCTCCCAAATGTTGGCATTTCATAATACAGTATTAATTATTTTAAAAAACTGCCTTCACTACTATTACTAGCAAGCTCATAAAAAAAACCTATGTACTGGGAAGCTATCAAGCTCACACTGCCTGATAATTTTCTAAAACATTAATTTACACTTGAAATCAAATTTTATCACTGGCAACAAATATTGCCAGTTGCTTTACTTGAAGTAAAGGGTCACTTCAATTGACAAAATGTCTGTCAAACACTCAAGTCAAAATAACCCTCATAAATCACTGTTTCAAGTGAAAATTATATTCCATAGAGGCTAGTTTTCCTCATAATTCAAATAATCACACAAGTGCTTTTCCCTATGACAAACACATACTTCAGCATGCAGAAGTGTTTCATCAATACTTTCTGCTTCATTCAAAAAGGCTTATAAAAAGATGCATATTTAAGATCAAGATTTTTTTTAATTAGTAAGTTTAATCCTCAAGTATAATTTTTTGTTTACTATAAACACATGGTGACATAGACAGAGCACAGCTTGAAGCCAGTGCACTGATTTTTGCTAAGGCACCATCAGTTTTCTCCCCACCATTGCTTATGAACAACACTGCAACTGTCAACATAATAAAAAAGGAATTTGGTATTACTATTAAAATAGCTTTGATCCTTAAAGGGTCTTAGGCTCAACAGACAGCACTCTGAGAACTACTGTTTTATGAGGTGGTACAGTTGGTAAAGAATCCACCTGCCAATTCAATCTATGGGTCAGGATGATCCCTCGGAGAAGGGCATGGCAACCCACTCCAGTATTCTTGTCTGGATAATTTCATGAACAGAGGAGCCTGGTGGGCTACAGTCTACGGATCACAACTGAGCATGTGGGCATACACAGTTTACTAGCACAACAACATATTTCTCATTTTTGCTTTGTTGACTTTGGGCTGATTACAGGTATCATCTTCATTCTGGAATCCTGGAAAAAGAAAAAGCCTGTATCTGGCACCTGCTTTCCTCGTGACAGAGAAAAATGAGCCAAGGTCAATTCATGCAATGGCTTTCAAAGCTTCTTAGACGTGACATGTATCACTTCCCACCTTCCACTGACTTTGGTCAAATCCCAAGGCCAAGCTTGATGTCAATGATAAAAAGAAGTACTCCTCCCAAAGGTAGGAACCCTGTAGAGAGAAATGCAATAAACCAAGAAGCCAGCTGCTTAGAATAATATAATCTGCCATAAGGAGCAACTGAGTTCCTCTCATCTCCACACCAAACTGTACCATATTTCACTGTGGACAAACAGCCACCTGGTAGCAAGCTGATAACACTCAGGATCTTTCCACCATGAAGGAACTTATCTCTGTGAAATAGACACTTGGCTGGTGTAAACAATCTTATGCTTACTACCCTGGAAACAAGTCCATTATTTATAACCTTTTAATTTTGAACACAGAATATATGCTAGGTTCTAACCAATTCACAAACCAATTCACATACTAACTTAGAACAGAAACCTTTCATACATTATAGTTTTTAGGTGAGAGCTTATTATAGTTGTTTGAAGCCTAAATACAAAAAGAGGTATATATACTAACAGTTAGGTATCTACTATTGTGGCTATCCATCATATTCATCACCACTAAAAATTTCAACAGACTTTAATTTGTGGATATTTCTACAAATTTTATGATCCAGTGCCTAATGTATTAATGTAATTTCTAATTAGCTCATGTCATTTCTAATGCAGAAATTAGAATTTGAAATTTTCAGTCTCCTTTCTAATTATGGACATAGCATAGCATTCTGTATTATGTAAATCTCCAAAAGACTTTGATTTGGAATTAAGTAACAAGGAGAATTTGTATTTTTGCTCAAACCCCACATATGGCTTTTGATGGTGGTGGCAGCAATGTAAGTCACTTTCCAATGGTTACAATACAGAGTTCCTGCCACTGACAAAGCACAACAGCAGTAGCATCTGCAATCAACTTGAGTCTGGCATTTAGAGCTCAGCAACATTAGCTTTCTCAAACCGAGTCCTGCAGTATGGTTTTAGGAAATGTTCCCTGAGGCTTGGACTAAAGTCCAATCTCTAGCACTCCCCAATGACTCTAAGAGCTACCAAATATTATTTAATAATTCCCTACTCTGCTTACAATAGCCAGGGTGAGTTATTGTTTAGTATAAAGAAATATGATTTACAATATGTGTAGCATTCCAATTTTACACAGAAGAAAACTAAAGGTTTAGATTGGATTTCTCAGATTTGAAAGCTTAGACTTTGTTCTGTTATATTACACAAATTCTACAATTGATTACTTAAATAGGACAGGGCAGGGATTGAAACAAATTTATCAACATTTTTCTAAAGCATGACTTGGCAATATATGGTGCATGGGCCAAATCCAACGTGCTTTTTCACAATCCATTAGCTAAGAATAGTTTACACATTTTTAAATGGAGGAGGGGGATTACATTAAAAATAACATGAACTTCAAATTTCAATGTCTATCATAAATAAAATTTTATTGGAATATAGTCATGCCCATTCATTTACATATTGTCCGTGGCTGCCTTCCCACTACAACAGACAGACTTGAGTAGCTGCCTAAAATATTTACTACCTGGCTCTTTACAGAAACAGTATGTTGACCTCTGCTCTAAAATTCTTCTAAAATAACTGAGGAAATGCCAATGTAAACTAATATTAAAATAGGTATATGTGTGTTTCTATCATCCTTGCTTACCCACTTTGAGAACAGAAGACGTGAAACACTGCACAATTTAGCCCATAGTTAAAAGTGAACCACAAAGTCCAATTTTCTTCAGTCACTCTCCTGCTTCTACAGCAAGGGCAAACACATCAAATTAAAATATTGTGTCAAAAGTTATTTTCAGCATAATACCAAGTCACCAAGAGCCAAATGTAACTGACTATTCATTTTCTCTAGAAACTGAAAGAGCCAGCAGTAAGGGAGCCTTTTTAAAAAATAACCGGTATTAAGGCTTTTGTTGGGGAGGAGGGGGAATAGGATTCCAAGATTATAGGAAAGGAGCAATAAGTATAGTGTCAAAAGGGTTGACATTTTTCAGAAGATAAAGAGTACTCAATTTCTTAAACAAAATGAGCCCAAACAGGAAACTCACAGGTAGATGACTGGAACATACAATTGCTAACAAATGCTCACAATAAGATGCCTTCTCTGCATCCAAAATCCAGAGCCCAAAAGTCACCAGATCAGTAAAAAGTGAAAATCAACCCATTCCTGATCCTTTCTTCAGCTTTCAGCATCTAGGAACTGAGTTACCTAGCAAAAGAATATTATTTGCCTCTTTGAAGTACTCTGATTCAAAAAAACTTTCCCCTTTCATATAATAACCTTTTAGAAAAAAGAAGGGCTTTCCGGTGACTCACCAGTAAAGAATTCACCTGCTAATGAAAGACATGAGTTTGATTCCTGGGTGGGGAAGATCCCCTGGAGAAGGAAATGGCAATCCACTCCAGTATTCTTGCCTGAAGAATCCATGACAGAGGAGCCTGGTGAGCTACAGTCTATGGGGTCGAAGGGTCAGACACAACTGAGCATGCATGCAGAAAAAAGAGGAAATTTCCCACCCACTGGTAGTATTCCTGCTCTCTCTCTCTCCAGCCCCCAAAATGAGGTTACCGTGAGGAGTAAGTAACGCCTATGTCTTTACTCAAGTGCCATGCAGAAAGCGACGAACCGTTATCTAAAGATCCTGCCACAAAATCCAAACAGGCTCAGAATGAAGTAGAGGAAATTACTCATAAATGAGAAACAGTCAAGTTTTATACTTTACCTTCATTTAAAAATCAGGACCAAAAAAAAAAAAAAAAAACCACACACAATATTTTTTTAACGATGGAAAAAAATAAATTAGGACGCAAATTGGAACAACTTGTGAGAATCTGAGATTTCACCTCACCATGTAATATAGAATACAAATCTACCACTGATAAAAAGATCTGGAACATGAGCGTGTTGTTCAGAACGTCAAACGTATTCTCTCTAGTGAATAAGGTTATATATAATGTACTTGTTTCGAAGACAGCTCAGAAAAACTAATAATAAACTAAAATTGAAAAAAGAAACAATCACAGAACAGGTATGATGCTGATTAAAGCTGACATTCAACTCCTTTATTTTACAAATAATGTGGCTCTGGTGACGAGAAAGTTGGGTCACTTGCCCAGTGTCACCATGGTATATAAAATTAAGGGTTAGTTGCTCAATTGTGTCCAACTCTTTGCAACCTATGGACTGCAGCCCACCAGGCTCCTCTGTCCTTGGGATTCTCCAGACAAGAATACTGGAGTGGGTTGCCATTTCTTCCTCCAGGGGATCTTCCCAACCCTGGTGGGAAACCAGGCAGATTCTTTTTTTACTGTCTGCCCCACCAGGGAAGCCCATATAAAATTCAAAGCTGGTCAAAAAAACCAGATCCATGACTCAGTACAGACATACATTTTCAGATTTCACCATCTCTACGTAACAAGTGTATTTTATGTATAAACATCCTAATATGGTGTAACTCTATTGGTATGTATCAAAAGAAATATTTAAAAAACAGTTAGACTGTGTTAGGTGGTGATGTTTTACATAATAAAATTAAACAGGCTGAGTGAGAAGACTAGCTGCACTCTAGAACACCTGTGGTGTTTTCAATTCCCTCACCTATGGTGAAATCTCAGGATAATTTTTCACCAATCAAGAGTAAAAGGTGTTTTCCCTCTAGATACAGTCCTAAATACTGTTTTGTCCTATATATCGCTAAACACAATTGGTTTCAAGTTGACTCAAATGGATAACTGTGAGGGACTTACACGAATAAATTGAATACAATTACAGCAAATTAAAAATTTTGTTAGATTACTCAATTGGCCTGTTACAAAACTTCTTCCAAAGATGCTCCCAGCAGTCACATTTTTCTCTTCAGTTGCTGTGTGAAAGTGAAAGTCGCTCAGTGGTGTCCAACTCTATACAGCCCATGGAATTCTCCAGGCCAGAATACTGGAGTGGGTAGCCTTACCCTTTTCCAGGGGATCTTCCCAACCCAGGGATCAAACCCATGTCTCCCACACTGCAGGCCAATTCTTTACCAGCTGAGCCACAAGGGAAGCCCAAGAATACTGGTGTGGGTAGCCTATCCCTTCTCCAGCAGATCTTCCTGACCCAGGGACTTAACAGGGGTCTCCTGCATTGCAGGCTGATTCTTTACCAACTCAACTATCAGGGAATCAGTTGCTATACTGACTGTGAATTATGAACCTTACTTTTCACTCCCAGACAGACCACTTCCTTGCTCTTGTTTCTCCAGAGCCAAACTAATTTGAGACCCATTCTACTCCATATTTATTTCTCTCACCTACTCACCCCAGTTCTATGTATTTCTATCTTTTTCTACGTAGATCTCTCTATTCCTCATTCATAAAGCCTTCTCCGAGTCTGATGTTCAATCTACTTTGCATCCTAAATGAACTAATATTGCTTCCATCTCCCCCTGTTCTTTTTCTGTTTTCCATACAGCTTTCCTCCAAGTCTGTTTATCTCTTGTTCTTCACAATTCCTGTTCTCACATTCTTATTCCTGTTCCCACATTCTACCCTGCCCGAAGACTGGTTTGCAACCAGCATATGTAACTTATTACCATCTATGAACCCAGAGAAGGTAAACTGATCTGCCGAGTAGTGCATATCTGAATAATGCTAAGGTCAAGATTTAATAGAGAAATTCTTCACCAACCAAGCACACACCTTACTAAGAATATTATAAAACATTGCTTGAAAAATAATCAGAGGGGCACAGAAGAATAAAAAGAACAATGTTAAAAAATTTTTATTCAAAACTAATATGTAATACAAATATCAGAAAAGGAAATGGAAGTAATAATGAAGCTACTGAACAAAAACACTTGTTAAAAGCTTAAGCTTTGTCAAAGATGATATACAAATGGCCAACAAGCAAATGAAAAGATGGTCAGTATCATTAGGTATTTGGCTATTCCAAGTCAAGTACCATAGTGAAATACCACCTCAGGCCCATTAGGATGGCTACTACCACGTAAACAGAAAACAAGTCTGTGCATCAGAGTATACAATCAACAGTTAAAAGGCAACCTAGGGAACATAAAAAAAAACCTGCAAGTTATATATCTGATATGAGATTAGTATCTGTAATATATAAAGAACTACTACCATTCAACAAAAATTTTTAAAATCTCATTTTAAAGTAAGCAAAGGATTTAACAGACATTACGGCAAATAAGATACACAAATGACGAACAAACTTATGAAAAGATGTTCAACATCACTGATCACTAGAGAATTGTACATCAAAACAATAATATACATTAGTGTGATTAGCAATTTTTAAAAAGCCATACACACAGAAAATGTGTGTCGGCAAGGAGATGGAAAAACTGAAAACCTTGTACACTGCTGGGGAGTATGTAAAATGGTGCAGCTTCTATGGAAAACAGTATGGCAGCTTCTCAAAAAATTCAAATTTAATTACTATATGACCCTATATTTCCACCTCTAGGCATATATCCACATCTGAAAGCAAGGTCTCTATGACATATTTGCACATCCATGTTCCTAACAGCACAATTCACAACCAAAAGAGGGAAACAACACAAGTGTCCGTCAAGGGACAAATGGATAAACAAATTGTGGTCTACATACAATGGAGTACTATTCAATCTCAAAAAGGAAGGAAATTCTGACACATACTATTATGCATATTAACCCTGGGGAACTTTCTGCTAAATAAAAGAAGCCAGTCTCAAAAAGACAAATGCCGCATGATGCCACTCATGAGGTATCTGGACTACTCAAATCCACAAAAACAGGTGGATGTTGGGGACTGGAAGTGGGAAAAGGAGAGGTTAGTGAGTTGTTTAAAGGGTAAAGACTTAAAAGTTTCAAAAGATGAGAAGAGTTCTTGAGACTGAACAGTGTACTTAACACAACTGAAAGGTATACATAAAATGGTTAAGATGGTAAAAAATCTTGGTTGTACTGACCATGCCACAATTAAAAATAATGTTTTTTGGTTGTTTTTTTTTTAAGCCAGAAAATACCAATTGTTGGAAAGGGTTTGGATAAGGTGAAACTCTTGAACACTAAGAATATAAAATGGTACAGTCAGGATTTTCTGATGGTCTAGTGGTTAAGACCCAGCACTTCCTGTGCAGGGGCATGGGTTCATCCCTGGCTCCTAAATGAACCATGCTCCTAAATGCTGCATGATGCAGCCGGAAAAAAAAAAAGGTACAACCAATGAGGAAACAAGATGGAGTTCCTCAAAAGACAGAATTGCCCCTCGATCCAGCAATTGGATATCTACTCAAAAAGAACTGAAATCAGTGGCTCAGATATTTATATACCAATATTCAGAGAATTATATATATATCTCTCCACATTAACCAACAGGAGGAAACCACCCAAGTGTTCATCAATAAATGAACGGATAAACAAAACGTAGTATAAACATACACAAAAGAATATTATTCAGTCATAAAGAAATAAATTCCTTTTTCACTGGTAGTCAAAGGTACAGTCTTCCAGTTATAAGATAAACTAAGTTCTGGGGAGAGAACATGATGATTATAGTATCACTACAGTATATATTTGAAAGCTGCTAAGAAGATAACCTTAAAAGTTTTCATCACAAGAAAGAAAATAAACTGTGTGAGGAGATAAACTTTAACTAAACTTATTGTAGTAATCATTTCACAATATATACATTACCAGTTCAGTCTCTCAGTCGTGTCCAACTCTTTGTGACCCCATGGACTGCTGCACACCAGGCTGCCCTGTCCATCACCAACTCCTGGAGCTTGCTCAAACTCATGTCCATCGAGTTGGTGATGCCATCCAACATATACCAAATCATTATGTTATACACCTTAAATTTGCAGTGTTCAATTATAGTGTTATTCGTTTAGTAGTGTCTGACTTTTTGTGACCCCATGAACTATACAGCCCACCAGGCTCCTTTGTCCATGGAATTCTGCAGGCAAGAATACTGGAGTAGGTTGCCATTCCCTTCTCCAGAGGTGTTAAAGAACCTGCCTGCCAATACAGAAGACATAAAGAGATGTGAGTTTGACCCCTGGGTGAGCAAGACTCCTGGAAGAGGGCATGACAACCCACTCCGGTATTCGTCCCTAGAGAAGCCCATAAAGGAGCCTGGCAGACCACAATCCATAGGATTGCAAAGAGTTGGAACACAACTGGAGTGACTCAGCATACACGCCAGCACTGTCAAATACATTTCAATAAAACCGGGGAGAATTTTTTAGAAGTGAAATTCTGATATATGCTATGAAATAAGCCATACACAAAAGGATCAAATTTATAGGAGATACCTAGAATAGGCAAATTCTTAGAAATAAATAGTAGAACAAAAGTTACCAGGTGCTGAGAGAAGAGAGGAATGAGGAGGTATTATTTAATGAGTACAGTGTCTGTTTTGCATAATGAAAAAGCTCTAGAAATGGATAATGGCCCAGGTGACTTTTCTGGTGAAATGTATGAAATGTTCAGAGACAATACCAAACCTACACAGTCTTCAAAAAAACAGAGAAGGCAAACATTTCTCAATTTATTTTCTGGAGTTAGCTTTACACCAACATTACCAAAACCAGACAGAGAGAGAAAGAAGCAAATAAATAAAAACTATAAATCAATGCCCCTTGTGAACATAGATGAAAAAAAGTCTTCACAAAGTATCAGGAAATCAAATTACCAATATAAAAAAAAAGAATAGTACATCGTGACTCTGGACGAAAGCAAAGATGACTTATCACTTGCAAGTGTTAAATAACAAAGGAGAAAACATATATGATTGTCTCAGTAGATGCAGCAAAAACCTGTGACAAAATTCAACACCCACTCACAATAAATTCTCTCAGTAAGCTATGAACAGAAGAAAACATACTCAGTCTGATAGAATTTCGATGAAAAACTTGTAGCTAACATCATACTCGAAGGACAGAAGGACAGAATGCTTTGCCCTCACATTTGAGAACAAGGCAAGAATGTCCTATATCACCAACTGTAATATGTACTGGAGGTCCTAGCCAGTTGAAATAAAGAAAGATATGAAAAAATTACCATCAGAAAGAATAAATTATCTGTATTCACAGACAGTATGATCAGGCACATAGAAAATTTTAAGAACTCAACCATCCCCAAAGATGGTTTTTGGCACAGGATAGTCTTTTTCAACAAACGGTACTGAAAAAACTGAGTATTCACATGGGGGCGGGGGGGAGAGGGATGAGTTTACCTCATAGTATACACAAAACTTAAATCAACGTAATTTAATGTTTGATCCCAGACCTACACGTAAAACTCTAAAACTTCTAAAAGACATCATAGGGTAAAATTTCTTAAGATATAAAAAGCACAATCTTAAAACAAAAAATTTATCATCTAAAGATGGAAGGTGGGAGGAGAAGGGGACAACAGAGGATGAGATGGCTGGATAGCATCACTGACTCGATGGACATGACTCTGAAAGCCGGTGATGGACAGGGAAGCCTGGCGTACTGCGATTCATGGGGTCGCAAAGAGACGGACACGACTGAGCAATTGAACTGAAATGACCAAATGGAGAAGGCGATGGCAACCCACTCCAGTGTTCTTGCCTGGGAAATCCCATGGACAGAGGAGCCTGGCAGGCTGCAGTCCACAGGGTCACAAAAAGTCAGACACGACCTAGTGACTGTGCAAACAACCAAAATGTACAACTTTGATTCTTAAAAAGAATGTGAAATGAATGATACAGCAAGCCATATTACTGGAAAAAGTATTCTATGTACTCATGACAAAGGACTTACATTCACAGTATATAAAGAAAAGTATAACAAGTATGTGGTCATGTATGGATGTGAGAGTTGGACTGTGAAGAAGGCTGAGCGCCGAAGAATTGATGCTTTTGAACTGTGGTGTTGAAGAAGACTCTTGAGAGTCCCTTGGACTGCAAGGAGACCCAACCAGTCCATTCTGAAGGAGATCAACCCTGGGATTTCTTTGGAAGGAATCATGCTGAAGCTGAAACTCCAGTACTTTGGCCAACTCGTGCGAAGAGTTGACTCACTGGAAAAGACTGATGCTGGGAGGGATTGGGGGTAGGAGGAGAAGAGGACGACCGAGGATGAGATGGCTGGATGGCATCACGGACTCGAAGGGACACAAGTCTGAGTGAACTCCGATAGATGGTGATGAACAGGGAGGCCTGGCGTGCTGCAATTCATGGGGTCGCAAAGAGTCGGACACGACTGAGCGACTGAACTGAACTGATATCAAGTATATGAAAACATACAACCCAACAAATAATCAGTAAAATATTTAAAGAGTTCATAAAAGACACATGAATGTCATCAATGAAATAAAAACAAGGAGATACTATAAAATATTTACTAGAATGGCTAAGATTAAACAGGCTAAAACTTCCTGTTGGCAGGAATGTGGACTAAAATAACTACTTTCGAAAATAGTTTAGTAGTTCTTGTAAAATTAAACATACACATATCACTTGACCTAGCAATTCCACTCTTATGTGGAAAAGAGTACGTCCATACAAAGACAAATATTCATTCACAGTAGCTTTACTTCTAATAAATTCAAACTGAAAACAATATAAACGTTTTATCAACAGATGATTGGATAAAAAACTGTGATACATCCATATAATGGAATGGGACTAAGAGTGAAAGGGAACTAACTATTGACAGTATAATTGACTATAACAGCATAATGAATCTGAAAATGGCAGGAAGGAGGGCACAGAAGAGAAGTGTATCACTTTCTACTGCTATTATAACAAACTACCCTGATCTAGCAGCTTGCTGCTGCTGAGTCGCTTCAGGCGTGTCCAACTCTGTGCAACCCCACAGACTGCAGCCCACCAGGCTCCCTCATCCCTGGGATTCTCCAGGAAAGAACACTGGAGTGGAATCCAGCAGCTTAAAACAATACAAATGCATGACCTTACAGTTCTGCAGGTGAGAAGTCTGATACAGGCCTCTGCACTCAAATCAAGACCTAAGAGCAGAGCCACAATCCTCTTTAGTGGCTTATGGGGGAGATCCACCTCTTTAACCTTTCCAGCTTCCAGAGGCAGCCCACATCCGTTGGCTCAAGCCCCCCCACGTCTCCATCTCTGACCGTCCTTCAGTAGTCCCCTCTCAGACTACAACTTTAAAGGACTCGAGCAACTAGATTATGCTCACCTGTATAATCCAGGATAGTCTCCCCTTCTCAAGGCCCCAAATTTAATTACGTCTGCAAAATCCCTTTTGCTACATAAGGGATTCAAGGAATTAGATCTGATAGAGTGCCTGAAGAACTACGGACAGAGGTTTATGACACTGTACAGGAGGCAGTAATCAAGACCATCCCCAAGAAAAAGAAATGCAAAATGGTTTTCTAGGGAGGCCTTATAGATAGCTGAGAAAAGAAGAGAAGTGAAAGGCAAATGAGAAAAGGAAAGATAGAAGCATCTGAATGCAGAGTTCCAAAGAACAGCAAGGAGAGATAAAGTCTTCCTCAGTGATCAGTGCAAAGAAATAGAGGAAAACAATAGAACAGGAAAGACTAGAGATCTCTTCAAGAAAACTAGATACACCAAGAGAACATTTCATGCAAAGATGGGCTCGATAAAGGACAGAAATGGTATGGACCTAACAGAAGCAGAAGATATTAAGAAGAGGTGGCAAGAATACACAGAAGAACTGTACAAAAATATCTTCACGACCCAGATAATCATGATGGTGTGATCACTCTCCTAGAGCCAGACATCCTGGAATGCGAAGTCAAGTGGGCCTTAGGAAGCATCACTACNTGGTATGGACCTAACAGAAGCAGAAGATATTAAGAAGAGGTGGCAAGAATACACAGAAGAACTGTACAAAAATATCTTCACGACCCAGATAATCATGATGGTGTGATCACTCTCCTAGAGCCAGACATCCTGGAATGCGAAGTCAAGTGGGCCTTAGGAAGCATCACTACAAACAAACCTAGTGGAGATTATGGAATTCCAATTGAGCTATTTCAAATTCTAAAAGATGATGCTGTGAAAGTGCTGCACTCAACATGCTAGCAAATTTGGAAAACTCAGCAATGGCCACAGGATTAGAAAAGGTCAGTTTTCATTCCAATCCCAAAGAAACGCAATGCCAAGGAATGTTCAAACTACTGCACAATTGCACTCATCTCACACGCTAACAAAGTAATGCTCAAAATTCGCCAAGCCAGGCTTCAACAGTACGTGAAACATGAACTTCCAGATGTTCAAACTGGATTTAGAAAAGACACAGGAACCAGAGATCAAATTGCCAAAATCTTTTGGATCATAGAAAAAGCAAGAGTTCCAGAAAAACATCTATTTCTGCCTTATTTACTAAGCCAAAGCCTTTGACTGTGTGGATCACAACAAACTGTGGAATATTCGTAAAGAGGTGGAAATACCAGACCACCGTACCTGCCTCCTGAAAAATCTGTATGCGGGTCAAGAAACAACAGTTAGAACTGGACATAAAACGACAGGTTCCAAATCGGGAAAGGAGTACATCAAGGCTGTGTATTGTCACCCTGCTTATTTAACTTATATACAGAGTACATCATGAGAAACGCTGGGCTGGAAGAAGCACAAGCTGGAATCAAGACTGCCAGGAGAAACATCAACAACCTCAAATATGCAGATGACACCACCCTATGGCAGAAAGCAAAGAAGTAAACAGCCTCTTGATGACAGTGAAAGAGGAGAGTGAAAAAGTTGGCTTAAAACTAAACATTCGGAAAACTAAGACCATGGTGTCTGGTCCCATCATTTCATGGCAAACAGATGGAGAAACAGTGGAAACAGTGAGAGACTTTATTTTCTTGGGCTGTAAAATCACTGCAGATGGTGACTGCAGCCATGAAATTAAAAGATGCTTGCTCCCTGGAAGAAAAGCTACAACCAACCTAGACAGCATATTAAAACGCAGAGACATTACTTTGCCAACAAAGTTCATATAGTCAAAGCTATGGTTTTTTCCAATAGTCATGTATGTATGTGAGAGCTGGACTCTACAGAAAGCTGAGTGCCAAAGAACTGATGCTTTTGCACTGTGGTGTTGGAGAAGATTCTTGAGAGTCCCCTGGACTTTAAGGAGATCCAACCAGTCAATCCTAAAGGAAAACGGTCCTAAATATCCACTGGAAGGACTCATGCCAAAGGTGAAACTCTAATACTTTGGCCACCTGATGGCAAGAACTGACTCATTGGAAAAGACTCTGATTCTGGGAAAGATTGAAGGCAGGAGAAGGGGATGACAGAGGATGAGATGGCTGGATGGCATCACCAACTCTATGGACATGAGTTTGAGCAAGCTCTAGGAGCTGGTGATGGACAGGGAAGCCTGGTGTGCTGTAGCCCATGGGGTCGCAAAGAGTCGGACGGACATGACTGAGCGAGTGAACTGAACATAGAGTAAAAAATACACAGGTTCTGCAGATTAGGGTATGGACATCTTGGAGGAGGGCCCTGTATTATGCCTACCATAGAAAAGAATGGAATTTATATAAAACTTAAAAAGAAACAAAAGTAATCTGTAGGGTTAGAAAGTAGATCAGGTGAAGAGCAGGACTGACCACAGTTGGGAACAAGACAACTTTCTCTATAATGAACAACTTTCTCTATAATGAACATGAACCTTTCTCTATAATGAACAACTTTCTCTATAAGGAACATGGGTGGTTATACGTGTATATTTATTTGTCAAAATTCATTGAATTAAACACTTCGAATGGGTACTTTTTATTATATCTAAAGTATGCCACGTTTATTTTAAGTCATAAATACTATCTTTAGTAAGTATTCTGTTTTAGTGGGTTCTTAACCTCCATACTCCAACGTATCTGTGTCATATACTTTAAGTTCCCACCGTGGCAGTTTTCAGTAAAACGATCTATATGGCTAAGGAGAAAGTAATATTTACCACTGAAGAACTAATAAACACTCTTGTAATACTGTTTTTAAAGAAAACTCTGCTGCAAATTCCAGTTCAAATACAGGAATTTTGGGCAAGGCTACAAAAAATGGCAGTGGTAACAACCCTAAATTTGATATTGTACAGTAAGAAATGAAAATCCTGCATGTTAGTACGGTACTGCTTCTAGACAGAAGAGAGTTCAAAAGTAGTAATTTAGAGGAGCTCAGGAGCCAGTCTACCTGGGTGTGGCTGGGACTGGGCAGTCACCTGTGGCACCACTGGACAACCGCCAACAACCTTACGGTTATATAAACCCAGAAAATTAGTCAGCTACCTGCAGTAACACAAAACAAGTATTCTTCTACACACACAATATAACTCAAAACACAGGCATACCCATCCTATAGGCCACATTTAAACTACTGAGGCGAGCACTAAGAAGACATCTCTTCTCACCTCCAAAACTAAAGCTATAAAGAAAATTTAAAAACCATCAGCATTCAAAAAGCCTCAGTGTCAAAATACCCTTTCAGAGTTTTAGAGCTCCTGTTCTAAAATGTAAAAATAACAGGAAGAATTCTTCTTAAATTCCTGGAGTGACAAGAGTTTTTTTTGTTTTGTTTGTTTGTTTTTTACTTATGTGGCACCAGATAAATTTTCTCAATGGGAGAAGAGAAGAAATCTTTTTCCATCATGGGTTTAAAATGCTGGGCCCAATTCTTGCTGCTAAGGAAAGTAAATAGCTCACTTCCAAAACTGAATGAACAAGCTTCTTGAAATTATATCAATTCTCTAATGCTAAAAAGATTCTCTCCAAGATGGTAAGTAAATTAACACTTACAGCACAATTTAAAGCATCACTTTGAAATAAGGACCCTCTATTTTAAAACAGAGCACTTTCAACACTGTTATGAGAATTGCATGATTTATTAAAGAGAAAAACCATATAAAAGTCAATATATATTTACACACATATAAATAACAAGTCTGATCAAAATTACTTGAAAACACAAAGACGTAAAATTCTCATCACATTTTTTAGTAGCATGAGTTTATATCCAGTCTCTCTTCTTTCTTAAAATAAACATTTATAATAACGCTTCCAGGTATTAAAGGTGTATAAGCCCTTAATATTCTAGTGGAAAAAGAATAGAGGGGAAAAAGTCACCCAAAGAAATGTAAAATCAGTAGTAAAGCCTAAAAAAAAAGTACTACTTCCTATGACACCAAGAAAGGCCTCTCTAAGCAAATAACACTACTGTAGCCACCTAGTGCATGGGGCTTTGACAAAGATTGATCATGACCCTTCACGTTTTCAAGACAAGCTAGACACTACATCTTTATAAAGACTCAAAGTTTCAGTAAAATTTCACATACTTTAACATGCTATATTCAGCAAGTTTAAATTTTTCAACTAAGTCACTCTGCTATAAAGCAAAAATTAGCACAACACTGTAAATCAGCCATGTGTGCGTGTGCTCACTCAGTCATATCCGACTCTGCAACCCCAGGGACTGTAACCCATCAGGCTCCTCTGTCTATGGAATTTTCCAGGCAAGAACATTGGAATGCGTTGCCATTTCCTACTCCAGGGGATCTTCCCAACTTAGGGCTCGAACCTGTGTCTCTTGCATCTCCTGCAGTGGTAGGCAGATTCTTTACCACTTCAATTTAAATAAATTTTTTCAAAAGCATAATCAACTCATCAAGGTCACTGATATCACCATGTTTGTGTACCTAATCTCATAGTTTAGATCTAGTTTCACTTACTAACATTAAGTAGTGGTTAAGAGCATAGCTAGAGAATCAGATTAAGTGAATCATGTGCAAATCTAAGAGAAGAGAGAAAAGAGGAATGGGAAGATACAAAAATAAGAGTGCTTTTCTCTAGGAGCTTGGTCAAATAACATAAATTAAAGAGCTGCTGGAGGCTTTGTTCTGCTGACTTGTGGACCAAGTGAGTAGAAGTACCTAGTTTGCAGAAAGAAAGAAGAACCATATAATGTCCAGAACAGTCTCCACCGAGTCCTCACTATGCTCCCAATTTCACAACATATCCTCACACCAAATTTCACAAGATACTTTCCAATCAAGCTTTTTCATCAAGCTCTCAGTTACTGGGTTTTGTAATTTTAAACTCAAGAGTCCCAAATCATAAGACACACCTAAAGTCTATGACACTGTAGAAATGTAAAAAATTATAAAGTACTTATCAGTCAAAACCAGTTAAACAACAATTGTATATACAAATAAATCTACACAACACAAACAGAAATGTACACAAACACACTGGTTTTAAAAATCTGATAAATGTTTAACACTGTAACTTTCCACTTCTGTTATTCTCTAATAGCTGTTTTTCTGCTAGCTCTGCCCACCTACTATCTCAGATGTCCAAGCCGATTCCTGCCTTTCTCACTTTTCATTTGGTTATTTTGGCTGGCCTAGGTGCCCTTTAAGTTTTCTTTCACCCAAAACCCTTATTAAAGAGAGATTTCTGCAAGCAGTAGGCAAACAGAGTATTCCCTGCATCTACCTCACATTTTTATGTACCTTATGAACCTCTTAGGTTAATTCCATTTTCAATTAGTAAAATGCAAGTCGGAAACTCTGACCTCAGCACTACATGTACATAAAAGATAATCACTGTAAAACGGCCATCAGCCCCAGACTGATTCTCCCAAGCAGCACTGGCTACAGCTGTGAATATTCAGAAGGCAGTAAATAGCTCAGCAACATATACAGGAGAGTGGTTTTGTTGTTGCTATTGTTGCTTGTTGTTCTGTTTTTCTGTTTGTTTTTTAGCCTTTTCTGAATTACATGTTTATATATTCATGTACATACACAAAAAATTACTGAACCAGGACATGATTTCTTTAACTGAAGGAAATAGTTCAAACTGATCAATGTAGAGAAAAATGCACTTCTCTGATTTCACACTGTGTATTAAATGTAAGATATAGAGTCTTAAAATATAGATTTTTTTTTTTTTTTACAATTAGCGTTGGCCAGCTAACATCACATCATACCTGTCCTTGTTTGTGATTACACAACCAGGATCAACATTTGCAGAATGGAGGTTAGCAACTTGGGAAGCTGAAACATTAGCNGTTGCTGATGCTGCTGCTAAGTCGCTCAGTCGTGTCCGACTCTGTGCAACCCCACAGACTCAGCCCACCAGGCTCCCCCATCTCTGGGATTCTCCAGGCAAGAATACTGGAGTGGGTTGCCACTTCCTTCTCCAGTGCATGAAGTGAAAAGTGAAAGTGAAGTCAGGTCTACTTAATTGCAAAGTCAGCTCAAGAGCGAAGCCTCAGTGGCTTTTAGGTGTTTGTTTTCTTAATTCTTTTAAGAAATGCTCCTCCCATCTCCCCACCAACACTCTCTCCGGTACAAGACAATAGAGAAACACAATAGTAAGTCAAAAGGCACCTCGGAAGTCCTACTCTAAAAGCGAAAAATTAGGGGAAATACTTTAACCAATATATTTCATGTCTATTTTCCTCTCTTTTATCTGGAAGAGTAGTACATACAAAACTAAAAGTATAAGGTAAAGATTCTAAGAGGTAAAAAAAAATCATGTCAGTTTAATAACATTTTCCCTATCATGTGGGAAAACGTGTGTGTGCACTCACTCACTCAGTCGGATCCAACTCTCTGTGACCCCATGCACAAATTAACAAAATATCATACATTTGGGAACACATTAAGTTTGTTAAAATATGGTGACTTCAGAATGAAGCAAGACTTTCTAACGTATACCACAAAACTAGGAGGCAATTTTGAAACAATTAAAATTTTAATCAAAAGACTTTACTTAAAAGTTTACTCAGTGATTTCTGGCAGGCAATCAAAAGTAAAAGACATACTACAAACCAGTAAAAAACATATTTGCATACTCATATCACAATGGGCTTATTAACATACACTATTAAAAATAACTCCTACAAATCATTCCAAGATCCATCACCCAGTTAAAAAACATGTCAACAATGAACACACGAAGATACTCAATATCATTTGTTGCCACAGAAATTCAGATTATAATCATAATGAGATTCCACTGGAATGGCTGAAACTGAAAGGACCAAGATACGGGCAATCAAACTCTCCAACACTGTGGAAATATTGGGTAGCTGTCTGGCAGCATCTACTGAAGTTAAACAGACATACACCTATAACTAACGTATAGCCCTTAGTCCATTTCTAACATACTATAAAAATGTAAGTTCTTAGATCTGCCAAAATACAGATATATGAATATTCGCTGCAGTTTTATTCAAAGAGACCAAAGCTGAAAAACCTAAGTATCTGTCAATCCACAATAAAATTAATAATGGTTATATTCCCATACACAACACAACAAAATTAATAATGGTTATATTCCCATACACAGCAATGAGAAAAAACAAAACACTAACACAACACAAGTTTACTAAGTGTATCTACAGCTGCCCCGGGACACTATAGTGGGCACTTTTGGTAGGAAGACTGCAGGGGGAGTGCAGCAGGACCCGCTGCAAGGAGAAATGTGCTCTGTCCTGACTGTGGCAGTTACAGAGTTTATAATATGTGAGAAGTTAACATACACAACTAATTGGTGGGAAGAAATCAGAAAGTGACTGCCTGCGGTAAGGAGAAAGGAAAAGGGAATGGAAAGGAAGCCTGAAGGAGCTTATTTCTGGGCAGTGGAAATGCTCTAAATCTAGGATGGCTTGGTTATATGGCCACATAAAAATGTCAGAACTCATCAAAACTGTACACTTAAGATCTGTTCACTTTACAGGAAATTACACCTCAATAAAAGAAAGTTCACTGAGTTTAAAATGTGTGTACTGTACCTTATACAGGTTATACCACGACAAACAGCAACAAAAAAAAGGTGAAAGAGTCCAGAATACAATGACAATTCACTGGAAGAAATGACCAAAATATATAAAAAGATGCTCAAACTCACTTAAAAACATTAAATATCATCTTTACTATCATGTAAGCAAAAAGCAAACCTGTTTTATTTGGTTAACACTACGTTGGCAAGAGTGTGAGCAGTTACTCACGTTGGGATCAGTGGTGTGAACTGTGGCAGCCTCTGGAGTCAGTCCTGCAGTAACTACACCACTTGCTTCCCGTGGCTCAGTGGTGAAGAATCTGCTTGCCAAGTAGGACATGGGGGTTCAATCCCTGTGTTGGGAAGATCCCCTGGGAGGAGGAAATGGCAATCCACTCCAGTATTCCTGCCGGGAAAATCCCATGGACAGAGGAGCCTGGCAGGCTACAGTCCTGGGGTCGCAAAGAGTCCGACCTGACAGAGTAGATACTCGCATTCGCACAAGCAGTTCCAATTCAAGTAGTTCATCATATGAATACCCTTGCACATACAGGCTATACGCAACAAGGTTATTCACTGCAACACTGTCGATAATAGCAGCAAACTAAATATCCATCAACTGGGCAAACAAGTTGAATATGTTACGGTATATTCATACAATAAAACACCTTACCACCACTAAAAAGGGGAAGGCGAGCTCTTTAGGTGTTGATATGAGATTTAAAATACATCAGTGAAAAAAGTAAAATACAGTAGAATGACTAGCATGCTATCATTTGTGTTCAAAACAATACTGAGGAAATTATACATGCATTGGATTTTTCATACATTTCTCTGGAAGGATAGGGAGGAAACTGATATCCCTGTTTGGTTCCAGGAAAGTAATTGGTAGCTAGGGGGGTTGGGAAAACAGGAAGAGAAGGAACACTTCTGAATTTTGAACATCTTGAATAAATTACTCAATAAAACCATTTTCAAAGTAGTCATCAGGTTCACTTACTATACAGACATACTTCTATAAACACGTAAAATATATAATGATCATAGACTCCCCCAAAAAAGTATCTGAGTCTGCATTAATATTTTCTTGTTTTTAATCTTTAAAAAGTACCAATAGTTTGGACTGAAGTTGTTACAACTGAACAGAAAGTATTCAGCAGTACTTTGTCCAAGGAAATGCAAATTCTGAGCCCACCCCAGACAGAGGGTAGAAACTCTGGGGGCGGGGCTGAGTGATGCTGGAACATGTTTTAACAACTTCTCCAGGTGATCCATACTGAAGTCTGAGAACTAATGACACAGTTCTTGGGCAAGACTTGCACTTCACACCTCTATCACGGCAAGAGACTCAAGAAAGCCAACACATCCGCCAAGGTGCCAGCAGGATGATCTGATCACATTACCCTCCAACTCCTTTAAAATGTCCCTCAACTCTTCAAAGCTTGGCTTGCCCCCAGGAATTTCACGATCTGCATCCTTCCACCACTTCCCCCATCTCCCCCAACACCACCACCCACATATGGATCTCTAGACCTACCTCACTCTTCATCATCCCCAGTGGTCTTGACAATGCCATTCCTCCTCCTGGAACAGCTTCTCTCCCCTACCCCTCCTCTCCACTCAATTTCACACTTAAGATCTAGTCATTTTCAAGACTCGTTCCACACTCCATCTGGCCCAATTCAGGCTTAAGTACCCCTCCCATGTGTTCCTAAAAACCACCGACCCTATCCTTCTCCAGGTCTTATTACTTCCTCTTCACCTGTAGTACAGTACCTGGCACATAACGGGCCCTCAGTGTATGTTGGAGAGGGGGAAAAGATCTGCTTTTTCACATCTAGACTCCTTGGCATCAATCACCATGTCTTATTTGACCCTGGATCCCTACTAAAAATGTTGGCTATGAATATTTTTTAAAAGTTTGCTGAGTGAATAAATGTGGTTCAGAAACCATAAGAAAAATCTGACAGAAGCTAATAATGACACTTTGTAAAATCCACATAAAGACATTACTTTCTGAACTAGAATAAAATTTTGCCGTGATTCCAATAAAAGGGAGCCAGAGTTTCTTGGAGACATGGCTGATTTCTAGGGCTAGGAAAGGCAAGATACAAAATGAACCTGGCACACCTTGCTGGTTAGAAAGATTAAAAAAACAAAGGATGGGTCATGTGGAAAGGGTGCAGAAAGCAGCCTAAATGAGTTCCCAGTGGCCAAAGCTTGAATCTGAGCAACAAACCAAGGAGTTATTAATATTAATGATATTCATTTATAACCCAAAGATCAAAATAAAAATCCATGAATCCATATGCACATAAACAATTGAAAAAATAAATGAGTGAAAAAAGAACACATTTGTACAGAAAAATCCAATTAATATATGTAGAAGGTATGAGAGAACTAGAAAGTCACCATTGGAACACCCCAGCAATTACTGGTGCAAACAATGCCCCATTGACAAATGCTAAAATTACTGGGTAAAACTTTAAAGAAAAAGGCTACCTATACATCCTTACAGCACCTTCCCGAAATATTTCTTGATTACTACAGTAACTTCAACAATGATCCACAAGTTCTTTGATACTTTTCTCTCTAGCAGGTGGAACTTAACGTCCTTCACGTTCAAATGAGGGCTGAACTTAATGACTTACTTCTAATGAATGGAGTATGAAACTTACTGAAATAATAATATTGTGGTTACATTAGGATTAATAAAACATGTTTACCAATTTCACTTATCACTTCTTTCAGTGTGATTACTAGAAAACTTAGTAACTTTAGTTACATGTGTGGCACTCAGCACATGATTGGATAGTTCCAGTCTAAACAATTCTGCTTGTGTGCCAAGTCATCTCAGTCGTGTACAACTCTTTGTGATCCTATGGACCATAGCCCATCAGGTTCCTCTGCCATAGGGTTATCTAGGCAGGAACACTGAAGTGGGTTGCCACGCCTTCCTCCAGAGGATCTCTCCAACCCAGGGATTGAACTCACATCTCTTATGTCTCCTGCACTGGCAAGCAGATTCTTTACCACTAATGCCACCTGGGAAGCCCCTAAACAATTCTACCAATAGATAAAAGGATAATAGCAGTCCTTATCAAGTGATCAAGGTTAATAACACAATTGATACCACTGTATGTAAACACAGACATGTGCACTTGATACAAGACAGGCACATCACCTCTGTGGTAGTCATCCCTGGGTATCCATAACCTCAGCCCTGTACTCTTCTGTACTGTCTAAAATTACTTGAAAATAACAAGCTTTTTAAAAAGCAAAATTTATGCAATTTTAACTACATAATGTTAAATAGTACTCAATTTAGATTAATTTCTAGTTATCAAACTGAGATTCTAATGACTTTTATGCTAATAAAAACTTTTTAAAAGCTTTGAAGATATACGAAAATGTGACTAACGTAGAAAAAATTATACCCACTAGAATCTTCATAAACTAGTAAAACTGTACCAATTCACTTTTTTTGTGACTATTCTCAAGTAATACCTAATTCAGTTACTCCTCAGGTAAGATTCATGATGACAAGGGCACTCTCCCGCTCCTTTCCTTGACCCCTGATTTTATCCAGTAGCCATTTGGACAACAAATCAGCTCCCCATCCTCACAGACCCACAATGTTCACACCCCTGTTCTCCACAAAGAGAAAAGCAGCAGCACGCCACAGAGAAGAAAATCTGGTTGCTCCATTCTCTCCAGAATTTCCAATTGCCTTTTTTTTTTAACCTCCAGAATTCAGAAATGTGGATGCGTTTGCAAGACTCTCAAAAATATGTGGTCTCGTTCTCACCAATAAGACTATCAGATCAAGTTTCTCCCTTCAGTCCAGAGTTAGGCCTTTCCCCCTGAAACCATCATGTCATTCTTCATGCACTATATCCAGGGATAAAATACAATCCTGCAGTTAGGCTAAACGTTCTTCACTAGTTTATTGCCACAGAAGAATGTCCAAATTCTTTATCACAACAAAGAAGTCATTCCATGGTATGATCCCTACTTACCTATCCTGTCTGTTCTCATCACTCTCCAACTTTCGAAGCTTACGCTACACATAAACCAAACTGTTTGCCAGAAAAGACCAACTTGCTTGCCGTCTCTATGCCCTAACATATATCCTCTCTCCTTTTGTTCTATCACTCACATAGCTATTTTTATTGTAAATTATTTTAATATACAGAGATTCGCAGTAGGTTACGAGCAACACTTGAAATTTATTTTAGTATTTAAAAAATTACAAATGTGAACAGCATTTTCTCATAGTACTTAAGAGATATACTTTCGATACAACTTCTAATAAAACTTGCTGAAAAATTATTGCCGTTGACAGTCAGCAATCATACAATTAAGGGCATTAAAGAAAAATCATTCTCAAAAGTGTGCCTGATGCTCTCTTTTTCAGTTTTCTCTACAGTGAAATCAGATGTAACAAATGTTCCCAAACTCAAAAGATTATTGGATTCAATAAGTGTCTTTTCAGACATCTAAAAAATATTTTCTTTATGGCTTTTTCAAAATTAAGACAGTGTCAAAGAAATGCAAACATTTTCTTCAGGAAAAAACAGCCCAGGTAATGATTAACCTGAAGAGACCAGTAAAGTATATTTTCCATTTAATTTGGCTGAACACAGACACAATTTTTAAATTATATGTGCAATTTCAGGGTCAAAGAGCATTAACTCCAAACGCAACCTCAGAGGCCTGGTTCAGTGTTTTAAAGATGAAGCAACTGCTGCCCAGAAAGACCACCTCTTGGGCAGCAGAAGGCTGTTTCTACAGCTAACCATTTTATTTTAGTGAATGCTGAAATACTGCTCAAAATAGTTAATTGTTTGGAATATAAAACTTGTTAATATTACATGCTAAAATTATTTAATTACCTAGTTAGGATGAAGGTTGTTATCTTCCTCAGAGATTAAAATATTCCCTAAATATGTATAATTAACTTCCCGATAACTTTCTAATAGCTGATCTCAAATACTGCCTTCTATTAGCTGTTTAGCAGAAGTAATGTTAAAAACAAAACAAACATAAATAGCATCAAATTATTTGCTGTGTAACTCATTTTGAGAAGACATTCAATTGAATGCTCATATTAGCCAGAGACTGGGTTCATAAAATTACAATTATTGTCACACACACGTGTGTTAGTCACTCAGTCGTGTCCGGCTCTTTGCGACCCCGTGAACTGTAGCCTGCCAGTCTCCCCTGTCCATGGAATTCTCCAGGCAAGAATACAGGAGTGGGTTGCTATTTCCTTCCCCAGGGGATCTTCCCAACCCAGGTCTCCTACACTGCAGGCATATTCTGTACTGTCTCAGAGACGAAGAAAACCCACATGAAAGACCTCAATTGTTCATTTAAAAAACGGATCTGAGTTTGAAAAGACTGGGAACCCCAGAGCCAAAAAAGAAAAAAAAGAAATGTCACTTCAGATCAACTTTCTCCCTTCAATTCAGAGCTAGGCTCTTTTCCCCATGAAAGCCATCTCGTCATCTTTCACACACTATATCGAGGAATAAAACATGATTTTCCAAATTGTTAAAGGAATTTTATCTGACAGTCTATGGTGGATTAAAGGCACCATCCCCCAACCATAAACGGAGTCACAATTTGTGAGGCAGTGACACAGGCAGCGAGAGGAAAGAGGGGAAGGGGCTGTCTGCCCAGCAGCCCCCGATTTCACTCAATTCTCACTCCCATGGCTCCCCCACCCCTCCCGCCATTCCCACTAGGTACTTGGAAGCAGCCATAGTTTTGATAAGGCCTATGGCCATGGTGGACACCATCCCAAATCAAACTTGCCAGGTGGCACTAGTGGTAAAGAACCTGGCTGCCCGTGCAGGAGACGCAGGTTCGATCCCTGGGTTGGGAAGATCCCCTGGAGGAGGAAATGGCAACCCCCTCCAGTGTTCTTGCCTGGTGAATTCTGTGGACAGAGGGGACTGGCAGGCTTCAGTCCATGGGGTCCCAAAGAGCTGGCCACAACTAAGCACTCATGCAGGCAAGAGGTTTTCAAATGAAAACTAAAAATAGGTAGCCCCTCCTCCAGAGCAGGAGAAAACAGAGAATGAAAACTGGCACTGGCAAGCAGTCTCCTCCCTGTGAAGAAAGCAAATCTACTATGAGAAAGTGAAGCTCGTCTACAAACAAACAAACAAGAGACAAGATTACTAGCAAAGACATCTAGTAGCTTTCAGATCACGTGCTTCTAGCTGTCTCCTAAAGCCCAGCTGACTCAATGCTCTTTCTCACAAATAAGTTACTCGATCCATTTTGATTCTACTCCCTTTGTGACTTAAGCTAGTCTGAACTGAGGAGAAGGCCATGGCACCCCACTCCAGTACTCTTGCCTGGAAAATCCCATGGACGGAGGAGCCTGGTAGGCTGCAGTCTATGGGGACGCTGGACACGACTGAGCGACTTCACTTTCACTTTTCACTCTCATGCATTGGAGAAGGAAACGGCAACCCACTCCAGCATCCTTGCCTGGAGAATCCCAGGGACGGGGAAGCCTGGTGGGCTGCCGTCTATGGGGCTGCACAGAGTCGGACACAACTGAAGTGACTTAGCAGCAGCAGCAGCAGTCTGAACTGAGAAAGAGGTCTGAGTCATATACCAACTCTGGGAAGCTGACCATGACTCTCAAGACAGAATATCACAGGTAAATGTAACTAACGGTAAATTTCAAAATCTCCTGAACCTGTACAAAGCCTAAATGGGGGTACCCAGCCCTCGTCATTTTTCTTGTACGAAATACACATCTTAAAATGAAGTATTAACCTACTAAAATCTAACATTTATGATTAACACAAGCAGATATTCAAACTGGTTTATCAACTACCCATCTGTGTTTTTTTTTTTCCTGTTTCAAACACTGTAAGTATGTTTCTCCAAGAAAAGCAGACAGCGCTCACATATGTCCTTGGACTTCCCCAAATGGATATTCCAAGGTAGTAAACTCTCTTCCAACCCTCCCCTAAATGCTGATCTTTTAATGAATTATTTCCACTATTCTATTGTAAGGACAAACCAGTTTAAGTCTATTAGCTGGTCACAAAAACATTCCTGAGAACAATTCACTCAAATATTTACTGAACTACCAGGTCCTGTTTTAGGTCCTGGTGTGACAAGACAGAGCCCATTCCTGTTCTCAGGGAGTTTAAATTATAGAGACGCATTTAAAAAGGTAAATCAACAATTAAGGCTATCAGAGAGAGAGATAAGTGCTATGTAATTGAAAATGGCTAGGGAGTGGGCAGCTACTTCATTGTGACCTTTCTAAGGTCTCTCAGAGGTGAGGGCATTGGAACTGAAATCTGAATGACATAAAAAAAAAAATTTGCCATATGACAATCTCAGGGCAAAGCCTGAGGCAGAGAGTAAAGCAATTAAGGTGTTGAGACAGGAACCAGCTTGCTCTGTGGGCGTGGAGCTGGTGCGGCTGGACACAGTGAACAAGGGGAAGGGTGCCATGAGACAGGATACATCTGTGAGGTGGCCAAAGGGCAAATCATGCGCTGGTGGAACCTTCACAGGCTAAGGAAAAACATTTCAATTTTACGCTAAGTTTTGATGGAAAACTCACAGAGAAAAGAGAAGGAAACTGACACTTTTTGAGCATTCTATACAGTGCCTACACAATAGTATGTACAAATGTCTCTGCCATGCATTCTATAAAACTATATATGCATTCTAGACTGTAGCCTACAAGGATACTCTGTCCATGAAATTTTCCAGGCAAGAGTACTGGAGTAGGTTGCCATTTCCTTCTCCAGGGGATCTTCCCAATCCAGGGATGAAACCTGGGTCTCCCGTATTGCAGGCAGACGCTTTAACCTCTGAGCCCCAGGGAAGTCATGTAAGCTGTACCACGTGTAACTACCTGGCTGCTGCTGCTGCTAAGGCGCTTCAGTCGTGCCCGACTCTGCGCGACCCCACAGACGGCAGCCCATTGGGCTCTGCCATCCCTGGGATTCTCCAGGCAAGAACACTGGAGTGGGTTGCCATTTCCTTCTCCAACGCATGAAAGTGAAAATTTAAAGTGAAGTCGCTCAGTCGTGTCTGACTCAGAGACCCCATGGACTGCAGCCTACCAGGCTCCTCCATCCATGGGAGTTTCCAGGCAAGAGTACTGGAGTGGGATGCCATTGCCTTCTCCGGGGTAATTACCTTAGTATTTATCAAAAGATATGCTGTTATGCACAACTTCAAAAAAAAAAAAAAGCAGCCACTCTTCCTGCTACTTCCAGTTCTCAGTTATCAAGTCACTTCTACATTAATTTGTCAAACCAAATGAATCAACCAATACTATCTCCTACCAAAACGTACATGAAGAAAATGCAAGAAAGGCAAATGAGACTAGATAAAAACAAGGCAGCCAGCTATTCACAAGAGTATATGACCTCAAAAAGGGAACAAAGCAAGTAGAGAGGAAATGAGAAAACATACCTAATACAAGAAGCAGAGAGTCTACAGATACGAAAGATTAAGCTATCTACTGAAACAGAAGTACTCTCAGGCAGACAAGTAAACAAAGTGTAAAAAAACGCAAAAGCTTATTCTGGGATGAATCCTGTGTGCATCCCATTTAACAGTACCCTGCCAGTTTTAACAGCATTACAAGGAAAGTGAAAATGTTCATCTTTTAAATGTACTATCCTTAGGAATTTTTTAAACCTGCTGATGAATTTTAAACTTTAGTTTATTAAGTACAAATGTTTCTTAAAACATCACTGAAATGTTGTTGCAAAACTGAAAATCTTACCTTCTATCTCCCTCTGACAAAAGAATCATCTTTTATACCTCAGTAAAGCTGGGAGTGGGCAGGGGGGCATCCTCCACTGTGGAAGGCTTCAAATGATAACAGACACATCTACCAAGATTGTTTATCTCCAAACTCGACTCCAACGCCCAGTGTCTCAGATTATCCTGGACATTTTCAACAGTAGCTAGAGGCAGAGGATGTTGCCCCAGCTCACCGTAACAACTGGATATTACCATACCCACTGCTATTTCTTCCATCTCTGATCCTCCTCAATCTTCCATCTCTGTCTCATCAAAATGAAAATATAATGCCACTGCCAGCCTACACTCAGTAACAGAAACTCAGTAAAAGGTATAGGGTAACCTCATGTTAGAATGTAGATAGCTGTAGATCAGAAGAAGAGGTCAGAATCAAGACCCAATTGGGGCCACAGAGTCACTTGCACTGCAATGCCTGGTTTAAAGAGACAAGGGGCACGGAGTGTGTTAAGCCCTAAGGGAAGGCCACGGTCAAAGGGGAGACATCAGTAGATGTATTGACTGAACACACATACCAGGAGGTCAAGCAAGAAAGGCATTATCAGTATCAGGTCAAAGTTCCAATGAGGGGTGGAGGGGAGACCAAGAAAAAGTACATGGGAACCATGAACATGTGGACAAGTCCACAAAACATCCCCAAATCATGTTTAACTGCTAATGTCAGGTCAAGGTCTTTGTTTCTTTTAATCCAGGTTTTGATCATATTCATTGTCTCTGTAAGATACCAAAAACAGGATGTTAGATCATCAAGCAGACCCTCACAAGTCTTAGAGTAAGAACACAAATCCAAAAGTCAATGAATTTGTGAATATGGATAGATCCCTCTTCTACTTCTGCATATCTGAATCACTGTCTCAGAAGTCAGGGTTTATACTGGAAGACCTGTACCTCACTCAGAGAACTTCTTGGATTCAGATCAACATGAATGCAACCTCTACCCTGTGCAAGGAACTGGACAGGTGCTGAGGAAAAGATGAATGAAATGCAACTGTCTTCAAGGAAGGCCATGCGCACTGAGAGTGTTAATCAACAATTAACACTCAAACAGAGGCGTGTGCCAGAAACAGATGACCGGTGGGCACAGGCCAGGATGTTAACTGAAGGATGTCATAGAAGGAAGCTTAATCTTCAATCAAACCATGTAACTTTAGGTGGCCAATATGTTAAGATATGTTAGTTTTAAATAGTGCAAAACAATTACCCATATTTCCTTCCTGATGAGATGTAAGAAACTTGGTATGATGGTTACTCCCTTGTTAATAATTAACGCTCTTATGAGACGCATCCAGGGTTCTTAATCCAGAGCTGTTTGCAGATTACCCCTAAAAAAGTCTTTCACATTCACATTTATTAGCAACCAAAATTCCTTACGATTTGCATGTATACATTACAAAAATTGGGGCATCAGAACTTCAGAATCCTAACAGAGCCTCAGAATACTACCTAAAGACATGAGCACCAATAACTGTAATTATCTATGCCCTTCCATTCAGAGCAATGCTTTGCTTCTGACTTTTGAGTACTGATTCTAAATCCAATAAATAATGAAATGATTTCTTGTAAAGTAAAATCAGCTTACAAGTTTATAAAAGCATGTTTATAAATGAAAGTGTAGAAAACGAGTGCATACCACATATTAAAGCAAGCACAATTTCCTGAAAACTTATTTTTACACCCATACACACCCTGTGTTACCTATACCACAGGGTGTGTATGGGTGTAAAATACTCATGTATTTCTTAGTGAAAGTCCAATTCCAAGTTTGCAGACTGTATAACACTAGTATTGGAAATGACTGATCATCCAAGCAGTGTCCACTGAGAGCCAGAGTACTGCTGGATCTCCCAGACTACCCCAAAAAAGCAGGAAGATCTCACTGTTTTTAAAAGGTAGTAACTTTGTTTTCTCTTGATGCATCTTATCAAGAAGTGACCAAATTCAATGCAAAACACCACAACATCACTGTAAAATAACATATGTATTAGAGACACAACAAAGCTCCACAACACACATCCTAATTTTAGAGTGAGCAACAAAAGCTCAGTCGCCAAACCCAGTCATAGCTCTCTGAATTGGAAATGTTAACCATCCCATTCTCTGCAGCTGCCACAGAAAGCCACGCTAGTTTACAGGAGAGTGTCACTTTTCTGTCTCTTTCCTCAGCTGTTGCTATTGCAGCTAACAAAAGCACCAAGCAGTAGCTAGCATTTATTTCAGGACATCCTATAGGCTGGCCCCATGACAACTGCCTTCACATTTCATTCCTCACAATTGCTCTATAGATAAAAATCCCCACTTGTCAGAGTGGAAACCAACTGGAGTGGTTACATAACTTTCCAAAGCCATACAACTGACAGTTGGGGTGCTGTGTGCTGTGCTGAGTCGCTTCGGTCCTGTCTGACTCTTTGCGACCCTACAGACTATGGCCAGCCAGGGTCGATAAGCTGGAGTGACAGGATTCAAATGAGGGACGCTGAGCTCTTTGCCACAGTAACACCCTGCAGAAAGAGTCTGCTGCCAAAGATCAGACACAGAGCCTACCTAGGCCTCTCACTGCTGAAGACAGAGGCCCAGCCCTCAGGAAAGGGTGGCATCAGGTCACAGAGCAGAACGCGATGCATGTGAACAGATCCCATCTTCTCAGAGATTGTTCTAGCTTAAGTTGAAAACTATGAGCACAAAACAAGGCAAGACTCTCTACTGGTAAACAACTAGTGAACAACTACAACTAACACAATTACAAGTGACACCAATTGCAACCCAAAATAGCATCAAGAACTAACATATCTATCTCCTTGGAGTCAATAACACATTTACCCAAACTCACAAGTAATGTTAGAATCCATGCAATATCACAATCTACAATTCCACAAATCCCATTATACCACAGACTATCATAATTACTGAAATTAACTACTAAACTATGAGAACTTCCACTTTCACCCAATTTCCAAAGCCCTGACAAAACAAGACTTTTGAAATCAGGCAACACTGCTGTGGCCAACATCTCTTTGCATCGAGTTAATTTCAAATTATCGACCATGGACACGACTCGAAAATCATCAGTTTGCTATCACTAAACAATTCCACTGGTCCTGTAACCCAATCATGACACAGAAATAACACGTTTTAATCATATTCAGTGACTTATTCTGCCAACAAATCTGAAAAATAAAAAGAAGTTTTTGCCAAAATATATACAGTTCCAGCTCTTTAAGAACTGACTGGAATTCATGGAAGAAATGAACAGTTTTCTGTATTCTTTTGACAGTTCAAACTGAAAGAACTAGGAATATTAAGAATTCTTAACTGGATGTCTTGCTCTTTCACAACTGCTCCTTTTTTTGAAATGGTAATACTAACATAGCAAAATTCAAGCAGTTCTACAGATGAACAGAAACCTTTCCCACATCTGGCCACATGATCTCCCCACCTCAATCCCACTCCCCAAACCCTGTCACTGGTCTCCTGTGTATCCTGCTGGAGTCACGTGGAACACATAAGCTTACATACAACACACACAAGCATACACGCACACTCCATCCTGTGTGTCCTTCCCATTCTTCTCCCTCTTGTTACACTAAAATGGCAGAGAACTATACAAGATCTTTTCTGCCTCCATGTTTTTTCATTTAAATGTATCTTTGAGAAGATCTTAAAAGTACTAGAAAGTTATAAACATCAAATCTAAACAAAATCTGTATAGAAACAGTACACACAAAACATCTCTCACCAGGTGTTAAAACTGGTGACCTCTGCTGGCAGGACATATAGAAGTCCAAGGTCAAAGAAGTAAAAAGGGTCTGTTAGTTTTTGCACAAAAATAGGAAAGTTATTGGTATCTTCCTGATATAGCAACAGGCTTCACTCCAAACCCCAGTTTAAAATCTCCAAATATATATTTGCTTACTAAGGAAAACAGACAAAGGTGATTTAGGGAAAATCCATCACTTAAGTGGGTGAAAAATTTTCAAGTATACTGCATTATGGAAAAGGCAATGGCACCCCACTCTAACACTCTTGTCTGGAAAATCCGATGGACGGAGGAACCTGGTGGGCTGCAGTCCATGGGGTCACTAAGAGTCAGACACGACTGAGTGACTTCACTTTCACTTTCATGCATTGAAGGAAATGGCAACCCACTCCAGTGTTCCTGCCTGGAGAATCCCAGGGACAAGGGAGCCTGGTGGGCTGCCGTCTATGAGGTCTCACAGAGTCGGACACGACTGAAGCGAATTAGCAGCAGCAGCAGCAGCATACTGCATTATACATTTTAAAATAAAAGATGATAAAAAAACATCGATACAGCTACAAACAGCATCTAAAAATTCACACACATATGATAAATTTTATCCTATAAAATAATAATCACACAGAAAATGAAAAAAATATTAAGGAAATTCATTCATTATCTATTCCCATTACCTTACTTCACAAACCCAAAGTAGATGACCTAATTGCCTTACACTGCCAGTTAATGACATCTGACAATCGCAAAATAGAAATGGAACAAAATTAGTACACACTCTACCCAATTAGCCTGCTCAAATTAAGGGGAAAGCATAAAACACCTCTCCCTAACTCTTAAGTTGTGCTCCATTAGCAGTTGAAGGTAACCACCGAAATATGCTATTAACTGTTAAACTCTGGCAAGGTGTTTGCTTACACTAATGTCAAGTACTTCCTATTTATTATTCTTTGTAAGATGCAGATTTTTCAGTCCTCCAATATACTAAGAAAATTTACCTCTCTCAAAAAAAAAAAAAAAATCACAAAATTAAATGACAAAAATCTCAGAATTTTAAAATGGGAATTGATTGCATAAGTATCGGTAGAATGCAAGAGCAAACTTTAGGAAGCATTTCATCTTATCCTCTTATACCTTTCTGGAAGCTAAATGACTTACCCATATAACTATGGTTTTGCCAAAGGAAAAAAAAAATGCCAAAAATTCACTTAATATTGAATCCAAGTTAAATGCTATCCACCATTCAGGTACATAAGCAGTTAAGAACAAAAACACAAACATCCACTAACGACCAAGGCACTGGCCACCTTGTTATGATGCCTATCACTCAGGATACAATGCAGAAGGGGGAAAGGGGGAAGGGAAGGAAGGAAGGGAAAAAGAGGAAAGCAACGGTACCAACTTTGATCTCAGACAAAATAAAGACGCAGACTGATATCTAGTCCTCAACAAATTAAAATTCTTTGTTTTAAATTACTTAAAAACAGAAAACCTCACCTTTGTTTAAAAAAAAAATGTTTGAGAGTCCTCGGTACAATTTCACATAAAAATAACATAAAGACACTTGGAATGACCATCTCTGATCCCTGACTGCCGTGTTTTCTTCTGTATTTTAAATTCTACCTCCTGAAAGAAATGTTCAATAAAGAGGAAAACAGGTGGCAAACTCCCCAGTTTAAACGTTCAATACCTAGTCTTCCTCATTTATTCCTCAAGTTGATCATTTCACATAAATATCTTCCTTAATCCTCTGGAACTCTCCATTTACTGAAATGGAACTTCTGATCTTCCAGCATGACCCTTATGGTCTGACTGTACTATTTCTGAGCTGTGACTCTAAGCTCTCACAAAGCAGGGTAACATTCAACTTATTTTGACACTGAAACCTTCTATCTTAAAACTCTATAAGTGTTAAAAATTTCCAAAGAACATAATATCAAGATAGTTGCCTATAAAATAAGTTACCCAGGTGGACTGGTACCTCTTTACCACAAAAAACTACTGAAGAGGGAATTCGCTGGTGGTCCAGTGATTAGGATTCTGTACTTCCACTGAGGGGACACGGGTTCAATCGCTAGCTGGGACACTAAGGTCCCACATGTTGCATGGCCAAAAAAAAATGAGGAAAACTATTGAAGAGAGATGGTTATGGTTACAATGACATTCCTCTGGGAGACGGAACCCATTGACACTGTATGATAGTTAACACATTCATAGTAACAGCTCAAATGGGATTCCAGTGTGGTCAGAAGGCTGTCACATATAGTGAGAGCTAAAAACATAACCTTATTTAGGCATACTACTGAGAAAACAATAAGCAAAAAACCCTGACAATTAAAAAAATAAAATCCAAAAATCTTAAGTTTCATAACAACACAAATATAATCAGGTAAAGACAATTTAGCGTGACATGATTCCAACTAGACTAGGTTTTTCACCAGGACTGTGGCTACTATCCCAGGATTAAGAGAATAAAATTATCCATTTTTATTTCACTCTAAATAATGACTAGGTTCTTTTTCTTCCCTTCCTTGTCAACACTGGCAACATAAAAATTCAAATTAATGGTTATGTGACTATAGTATAACTAAACTTTGAAGGCTTAATTCAAAAAGAAGCTTGACGCAGTACCAAGAGTGAAACAGGACTGTCACTGTTCTTATCTAAACATGGGCCCTCAGAGAAACAACCCATTTTATCATGAAGATAGTATAACACAAAAGTCAAGAATTTTGCTACATACTCTAAGGAAAACTGGAGAAGGAAATGGCAACCCATTCCAGTATTCTTGCCTGGAGAAACCCATGGACAGAGGAGTCTGGTGGGCTACAGTCCATGGGGTCACAAAGAGTAGGACATGACTGAGCAGCTAAGGAAAATGGTCTTTTCCTTCAAGAAATCTAATTGTAGTTGAGGCAATGTGACACATTCTCACAAAACAATAAATAATTACGAAGTCTGCGACATTCATTAAATCCAATCCAATCTCAGAGAAAAAATAGCCTGAGTCAGGATGGCCAGAAAAAGCCTCATGAAAGTGGGACTGAAACTAGGCTATAAAAAGGACAAAGGGAAGAAGAGCACAGGCGAAGGCCGAGTGGTGAGTAGTATGACAAAACTGCAGTGTTTATTTGATAGGCAAGCAAGAACCCCAGCCAGCGAAGAGTGGGAAATAAAGCTGCACAGCTTAGAATGGAGCCTTCAAGGCCAGACGTGAAGCACATCAACTACATCCAGTAGGCAAAGGGAAGCCGTTACAGGTTCTTCAGGGGAACTGACATGATGAACCAATATTTAAATGAACTACACTGTTGGCAGTTAGAGAAGACAGAAAGAAGAAGAAAGGCTGCCCAAAGCACCCGGCGAGAAAAATAAAGCAATAACCCAGAGACCTAAACCCATTCATTCATCCCTTCCTTCACCAAGAAAAGAGACTGCTGGTTAAGAACATGGCCTAGAAAGTCAGACACACTGGGCCTAAGTCCCTCTCAGCACCCCTTCCTTGCTACCTGAGCCTTTGTTTCCAAGCAGTTGGTTATTAAAAGAGCAGTCACTCTGTCACAAGTACCTGCCACAGCACCTTTGTGGTCCTGACACATAGAATTCTAGTAGTAGTTAACACTACTGCTGAATTAAGAGTGACAAAAAATGCAAAGGGAAAATAAGGCTCAAGGATACTTCAAAGGAACAGAACCTCCAAGCGGAACTGTCTTGATAGCAGCTGAAAATGTAGAACACTAACACAGATAAAAGGTTGAGACTGAAGAAAACATTTATAACCTACTTACAGTAATCACTCCAATTTAAAAAGCAGATCCTAGACACTGCGGATCCCATCCTCAAAAAATCAAATCTCTCTTATTTAAAAAGAGTTAGAAAAGGTTTCAAATGGTTCAAGCGGAATTAAAAAGTCCAAGTCCAAGCAACAGAAGGACAGCAACAAAGACACACGGAAGACCCACCACTGCCTACACCAACTATGACCTTGGTATCGCTTCCACTTAGCATTACAACCCAGCCTAATGCTTCAAGTAAGCCTTACTTAAATCACAACTTCAGGAGTAAATAAATTACGCTAAGCATATGTCATCTATTTTGCCCAAGAATTCAAGAAATAAAACTGCTAAATACTTTCTATGACATTATGCCCCCACTTAAATAACAATAAAATGTAATGCAAAGAAGGAAACTTCAAATCCAAAGCCACCATCATCCTAAACACCTCACATTTCCATAATGCTTATTTGTCAGCTACTGCTCTTAGCAACTTACACATACGTTTTTTTTTTTTTAAATCAAAGTGTCCTGATGGCTCCAAGGTAAGGAATCTGCCTCCCAATGCAGGAGAAACAGGGAAGATCCCCTAGAGGAGGAAACGGCAACTCATTTCCTTCCATGTATTCTTGCCTGGGGAATCCCACGGACAGAGGAGCCTGGCGGGTTACAGTCCACGGGGTCGCAAAAGAGTCAGACACGACTTAGCAACTAAATTCAGCAATAGCTGATTTACATTGTTGTGCTAATTTCTACTGTACAGCAAGTGTCTCAATTATACACACATACATGTTTTTATACATATACTTTCCCACTATGATTTATTCCATGAGACTGGCTATAGTTCCCCGTGCTATCCAGTAGGTCGTTGTGTATCCATTCTAAATGTAATAGTTGGCATCTACCAACCCCAAACTCCGAACCTATCCGTTTCCTTCCCCCTCCCTCTTGGCAGCCGCTGGTCTGGTCTCCGTGTCTGTAAGTCTGTTTGTTTTGTAGATAATTCATTTGTACCATATCTTAGATTTCACTCATATCATACAGTATTTTTCTTTCTCTTTGACTTACTCCACTTAGAATGATAATCTCCAGTTGTATCACATATATAATTCTCTTAATGTGTTCAACTCTATGAGGTTGACTGTCCCACTACACAGAGGAGCAAACTAAGACACAGCGGAATTGCTCCCACAAGGTGATAAAATTAGTAAGGGATGAAGCCTGAGTCTGAAGCTGGGGAGTTCACCTTGAGAATGCCTGACAGAATCTGTAAGCTGCACAAAATGACTTTTATGGTTTTTCTTACGAGTTTTTAGAAATATGTGCTCTGAGGATCTGCTTTTCCTTCTTAAGTTTAAGTATGGAATCACATTTCCTTATTTCTGCTAGCAGTATGTGGAGACGCTACATCACCGCAGTGAATCTTAAAGTAGGAAACACAGCAGTGGACAAGAAGATTACATCTTACTACTAATAAACAGTTCTAGAGTTAAGCCAAAGATACGTGAGCCTTATGAATTTCATTTATCTACACAATGACTTGACCTAGTTGGTAGCAACCCCAACTACAGAATTATAAACTTCATTAAAAACAGTAGTTTTTCAAAGGATATCTGCAGATAAGACTGACAAAACTTAGGCCCAGCTAAAGTCATCTAGAAAGAAAATGGACTAGGGCTCAAACAAAGGTCTGAATACTAGTGCATCATTTGATCCTTTTGTGACCTTGAATAAGTGAATTAACTTATCTTCATCTCACTGTTTTACCATCCACAAATACTACCCAGCTCAGGATTAGACTGGGGTATGAATGACATAGCAAAGCACCTCACACCTTTCCTAGAGTACAGCCCAAGCAGAGTTCCTTTCCTTGGATTCTTGTTAATAGGGCTATTAATTGTACTCTTGGGGAGTCCAAACCCAGAGGTGGTGAACAGTAAATCTATCCAGCATAGCCTCTCTCACATAGGTTTTTTAATTCAAGTATCTCTTGGCAATAGAATAGGATATACCAACACGTGGTCTCCAAACCAGACCACACTCTTACCAGTTGTTTGCTACACAGCCCTGGGGTCCTAGCCTTTCTGTACTATGGGGGTGTATAAATAACTCGATGTTGGCTGCTTTTTTTTTTTTTTTTTTGCATGTTAGCGACTTACACTATAAATGTCATTTGAAATGAGTCAAATTCCATGTACTAGAAAAATATAAAGTCCCAGACAGTGCCAATATTTCTGCCATCTCTCTCCCCTGACTTACAACTATTCACATTCTTCTCAATTCTTTTTCTACAAATAACACAGAAAATGAATAAATCCAACAAATTGTCTTCCTCAAAATGTGTCAAGTAAGAAATTCTTTGTAGTAATAACTGCTGTAGTAAATTGGAGATGAATCCCTTTATCAGCTACTCATTTGACAAGGTTGTACTTATATTTCATGCTGTATATGAACAGATATATTTGTTCAACAGGTTGTCATTCAAAAGGTCCATTAGTCTCATCGCTTATCAGTAACCCCTATGTTTATAGTAATTCTGCCCTTTCTGCATATTAGCCTGAAAGGCTCCCAGTACACAGGAAGCAGTTACTTCTTACTCTCCTCCTGGGCATGTTCTCACAGTAATCATGATAAATATATGTTGAGAACAGATCTAACAAAAATCTCTGAACATGCGCAAAAAAGTTATGAAAATACTCAACACTTCTTTGAAACAATCAATGAAAAACTATACCCCTTCACAAGGGGTCATTCCATTTACCACGGGTGTTCCCCATATTAACAACCAAAGCTGGTACACGTTGGAATAAAAAAAACCGCTTATAAAACTAATGGTGACCCTTGCAACAATTTTTCTGCCATTAATAATTAAGTTCCTTAACAGTAAGAAAAACTTTTTCCTTGTACATATTGTTTTCATACCCCATTCGGTTTAGTGCCTTGCCCTCTAGGTCTGATTCTAACAACTCAAATGGCAAAAAATAATAATAGTCGTTTATGGATTTAATGGTTGTGATTACATATATTACATGGTGCAAGACAGCAGAACTGGGGTGAAAAACTTATTCCAAAGCAGCAGGAAAACCTCGATTTAAGAGCGAAAAGTATAAACACAAATCACAAACCTAACCACTCTCAGGCATATTTTCTGCTGCCCCTCCTCCACAGGTAAAAGCTATTTCTAGAACGGCGCTCAATGATAATTTCCGAAGCTTGCTTGCCATGAACTCCCATGATACAACCCAACATACACACTGTTTTCATGGAGACAAAGCTGCCCTATTTCGCCAGACTATAAACTTATTAAAAGAGTGAGAACATACAGTCCCAGGAAGTCAAGATTACTAAAATACACCAATGCAGCATGAGTCTGATTTAACAAAAATGAAAATAAACCACACTGGGAAAACCAAAAAGTCACTCACTGTATCTTCAGCGTGTAATCAGGGTATTTATCACTTTCTTTTTTAAGTAAATGAAAACACCACCAGGGCCTCATATTATCCGACCAGATAAAGGAGTCTTTAGGAAAAAGGAGTGGGGGGGGGGGGAAATCTG
>SJYV01042933.1:95834-128209 GCA_006410875.1 Neotragus pygmaeus | reverse complement strand
GGCACAGGGCGACCATGGCACACAGCCTGGCCATCTGCAGAAGGCTATCTCGGCACACAGCCTGGACCTCAGCACAAGGCTACTGCAGCACACAGCCCGGAACTCGGTTCAAGGCTACCTAGGCACACAGGCCGGACCTCAGTGCAGGAAGACCGGAGCACACAGCGTGGACCTCAGTGCAGGGGACCGTGGCACACAGCCCAGACTTTGATGCAGGGTGACCGCAGAACACAGTCTGGACCTTGGTGAAGGACGACCGTGGCACACTGCCCGAAACACAGTGAAGGGCGACCGTGGCACACAGCCAGGAACTCGTGGCTAGCCGACTACAGAACACAGCCTGGATATCGGCACAGGACGACCGCAGAACACAGGCCAGACCGAGGCACAGGGTGATCGCGGCACACATCCAGGACATCGAGCAGAGCGACCATTGCACACAGCCTGAACCTTAGTGAAGGGTGATGGTGGCACACAGCCCGAAATTCAGTGAAGGACAACCGCAGCACACATCCGGGACCTCGATACAGGACGACCTTAGAAAACAGCACGGACCTCGACCAAAGGCGACCGCGGCACACAGCCCGGAACTTGGCACAGGGTGACCGTGGCACACAGCCCGAACCTCAAAGAAGGGTGACCGTGGCACACAGCATGGAACTTGTCACTAGCCGACNGCGGTGAGCATGTGCGGAGAGCGCGGCGCAGGCATCATATGGACATTTGTTTGGGAAGAGAGCTGCTCGCACCTTTGTGTGCATAAATACATATGTTTCTCGGAAGCCTACCTGGAAAGGGGTTTTATCTGTAATAAGCGATTTTCAAAATGTGATCCAGAGCACCGGCTCTGTGGAGAAAACACGCGCACACAAGAAAAGGGTTTTGATACTAAACACAAAGCTGTAATTGAAGTGTTTATGCCCAAATGTACTGTGAATTAAACATATGGTGGTATTTATCGTCTGGTGGGTCTGTTTGAAAGGTTTTGTCGATCAGCTCTCGTTTTACAAAAATAAAATAATGAACTAAATGTTGGCTAAACATACATACCTCTACGGCAGCATCGACAGTAGAAGTTTATTCACTTTGTCTACTTTTTGCATGTGTGTAGCTCATCAAGGCGATTTATAGATTATTACTTAGGTGAGTGATCAGGTAACAATATTGATGAGGGCAGCGGGTTGTTTTTAAAAAGGGTGGCACTTCACAGGCTTGAAACAAATGTGGTGTAAGGTCCTAAAAAGCAGAGCTTGGGGTTTTCTAGGTCCTTTGTATAAGCCTAAGGTATTAAAAAAGCAGCTTACTCCTTTAAGACTTGGCCTGAAAGAAACCTTTTTTGTTGATATTTTCAGTTACTGCTGTCTTCAAAGTAAAATAACAATTTGCAGCCTTTTTAAAAGGTTAAGGGGTTCTGTTTTCCTACTTTTGTGCTTTCATATTTGGAAAATGGGGTAGTCAATATTGTAAAGCAATGGTAGTTTCCTCTTAGTATCAGAGACCTAAATTCTCATGCCAAAAAAAAAGTTCATTAAGACTAACTTTTACACATCTGGACTCTGGGTGGCCTAATAAGCTCAGTGATGAGACAGGTGCCCTTTTTTGGCCAAAGTCAAAGGCTCTTGCCCCTGTTGAGTTCTTGGAGGAGCTGCTGGAGGCCTTTCCAGAGCTTTGAATGTTGGCTGGGGGAGGTTGGGGAGTGGGTAGGAAAACCATCAGAAGAGAGGGAGTGAGATTGGAAACTCCCTCCCAACCACCAGAAAGTGTTCAAAGCCTCTCTGTGGTTTGTCCTTCGAGCTATTTTCATATATGAAAGAGGGAATGTTAGATTAAACAATGTCATCCGATGGGAATTTAGATAACTGCAGGTTTCCAAAACACTGTATTGAGTGTACAGGGAAAACAGCACAAAGAGAGCTGGTTTTGCATCAGAAAGATTCCGAAGCTCAGACTGACTCAACTGCAGAACTAGCACCTTTTGCAAAGGCTCTTTTCAGAAGTAATGAAAAGATAATATTTTACTTTTTTTGTCAATATTTGTAGTGAAATACATATAAATGTAACTAAGCATAATCTTCTGTTCAATTAGTAAGCTATCTCAGTACAACTAGGGTTCTTTATCTGAGCCACCCAGTGAAACACATCTATCGGCCTAGCTTGTTTTTGAAGTTACACATTGTGCCACCATACGTGGGTCCTGTTCAGGCAGTAGCTACTGGAAAATCAAACCACCCATCTAGTGAATGAGGACTCCTCACACTGTTCCTTGACAGGGTCATCTCCAAACCGGGGATCCCAGACTTACCTTCCCTTGAAATGACCTCATTCCCTCCTTTCACAAGGGAGGGCCCACCCTGCCTCAGGTCCCTAGAGTCCAGGACTTCCAGCCTGAAGTTCTTAGACCTATACAAGCTGCTATCTTTCCTAACAGAAATTCATAAACTGTTATCATCACATTGGTAATAATAATAATTTGTTTACATCCTTGAAGTTTATAAAGTATTTCTGTGCATAAATGACTTCATTTGAATATCATGAGAATAGTCACCAAAGGTGGGGACCTGTGCCATAAACTGGTTCCAGTAAAGTGAACTTCCTCCCCTGTGCTTACTGAAGACAGACTTGAAGTGACCTTTGGACAAGTAAAAGTACCCAATGTGGAAAAGCCTTGCTTCTCCCTGTGAAGAGGTTTTAAGGGAGGCTTAGGGGCTTCCCTGGTGGCTCAGCGATAAAGGAGTCTGCCTGCAATGCAGGAGACACTGGTTCAATCCCTGGGTCCAGAAGATCCCCTGGAGGAGCAAATGGCAACCCACTCCAGTATTATTGCCTGGAGAATCCCATAGACAGAGGAGCCTGGCAGGCTACAGTCCATCAGTAGACCTGATTTAGCAACTAAACAACAATCCCTTTGACTTCTATATTCCAGAACCTATCTGATATGATAAACGTTGTGGCTTCAACATGAAATACTCAGATAAATGAGACATCATACAAAGGTCACATATATTGTTACCTCCACCCACTAATCATTCCAACACATATAGTAACCAGATCAGAGGCCTCACCAAAATGCAATAGTTAGGCAAGAGATTGGCAACAACAAAGAAGTAACTATTGTTACCAATTTCCAATACTTTGTCCTAAGCTAAAAGCTGTCCTTATGCTTTGAATATAAATGTTAACATGTTTCTAAAAAAGAGAAATTATTGTTACTAAGAAATTTTAAAGCAAAGTGAGTGAAGTAGCTCAGCCCTGTCAACTCTTCGAGACCCCGTGGACTGCTGCCTACCAGGCTCCTCCATTAACAAAGAGGCACATTATTAAGAAGTTCTCTTGAATTTTCGTAGCTAACTCTCAACAAAGAAAAACCTGGGGCCAGTAACTGTTACCAGAAGTTACATGTTTGTTATAAAATGACTAAACAAATCTTGACTTGTTTTATTTCAGTAATATTACACCCAGGGGGTGTGCAAAGGCAAGATAGCCTACACCTTTGCAACTTTCATCACTCAGGAAATAGAACGTTTTAAAATTAAGGTGGTTTAATCCCAGAACTGTAGGATATCATTACTATATTTTTAAAGCCACCGTGATGTTTTAAGTTGTTTACGTGAGCTGATCTATGTAATTAAAATATTCAAAACAAACTTAATAACATGAAAAAGACATCTGATACCAAAAATATGATCCTGGCACTGTAACTCTTTTTCGTATTTTTACTCACCCAGGAACGCAGTGGCTTTGTGTCTGCAGCATTTACCCTCAAGCGTCTCTCTGGCACCCTGTGATATATTTCTGTTTCATTCTGACTCAGTTTGTGCAATTCTTTGAGGCTCTTCCAGTGTTCAGGGTTGGCCATCCACAGCAATGCACATCTCACACGCATCTCAGGATCTCAGCATACAAGCTCCTTTTCTCCATCTGTGCTTAGCAGACGACGTGTAACCTTTCCTCATCAGTGTGAACCTTGTCAGTTTTCCGTGACTCTGTGACCCGATTTCATTACAACAATGAACTTTACTTGGGAGTCTTCATTTAAATTACAAAAGCGACACATAACCATCTTACAAGTATTTATGCCTCTCAGATAATGGAAATAGCAGGTCGTATCCTGCCTTTGTGGTTAGTCAGAATAGAAAACCAGCCATGCAGAGCATACTGCTGTACCCATCACTTACTTATACTGACCAGCCATGTGCTTCCTTGGGCAGTGTTCAAGGCCTCATGTTATGCTGATGGTTTTGCTATTCATTCAACAAACTTTTATTGAATGTTTAGTGTACCATGCATTGTTCAAGAAGTTGTTTACAGTAAACCAAACACAGCCCCTATACCCGCATGGAATTTATGGTCCAGTCCAGTTCAGGAGGGGCTTGGAAGGACAGATTTCAAAAAATACATGTGCTTCCCAGGTGGCACTAGTGGTGAAGAACCCCCCTGCCAATGCAGGAGACATAGGAGTCGCAGGTTCTACCCCTAAGTCAGGAAGATCCCTGAAGAAGGAATGGCAACCCACTCCAGTATTCTTGCCTGGAGAATCCCATGGACCAAGGAGCCTGACAGGGTACAGTCCATGGGGTTACAAAGACTCAGACACCACTGAAGTAACAGCATGGCACACATATTAGGCTATAGTTTGACTTCCATAACAAAGGCAATATAAAAAATGGTTTAAACAAGATAAAAAGTTATTCTCTTAACGTGGCCATTCCAATGTAAGCATTACAGAACTGGTAATGTAAAAAGGACCCAGTTTGTTCTACTAGCTCAACACATATCTTCTTACTGGTTGCCTAACTTAGCCTTTCTGGCTCCTGCCCTCACATTCAAATGCCAGTGATTGGGCTCTCTCAAGACTTGTCCTGGCAGTTGTGCTTATCACTTCCACTCAGACTCACTTGGCCAGAACTTGGGCATATGACCATACCTAAGTGCTAGTAAGTCAGGTAAATGACAGGTACCAAACTTAAATAAAAGAAGATGGGAAGATGGTTGGGAGCATACATTAGTGTAGAGAGGGCTTTTAGAGGAGGCTGCTCAGTTGAGGTGACCTGTGAGCAGGAAACAAAATTGGGGGGTGAGTGGGCAAAAGCAGAAGAAGGAGGAGGGGATATCAAATACAAGAGGGTGAGAAGGTAAAAGTCAGTCATGCGAATCTTTGTGACCCCATGGACTGTAGCCTGCCAGGCTCATCTGTGCATGGAATTCTCCAGGCTAGAATACTGGAGTGTGTAGCTGTTCCCTTCTCCAGGGGATCTTCCCAACCCCGGGAATAAACTCAGGTCTCCTGCACTGCAAGCAGATTCTTTACCTTCTGAGCCACCAGGGAAGCAAATACAAAAGAACAGAGGCAAAAGCTGTATTTTAGGGATAAGAATGATGCCAGTGAGCCAAGCAGTGGCCTAAGAGGGAGTCAGGAACCAGATGTGAAGGTCTTTTTCTTTTCATGAGATGGAAAGCCATCAGAAGGTTTTGAGTGGAGAAATGACTTGCTCCAACTTCTGTTTTATTATGGGCAGTGTGTCAAATGCAGCTGCACAACAGTGGAAAGGGGACAACTGGTTAGGGACTAATGTAGAAAGCCCAATGAGAGGGTGGCACATGGGGGATGGTGGCAAGACCTGATTAAAAGATGCTAAACTCTGTGTACATTTTATTTCTTTTTAATTGGAGGATAATTGCTTTATAATGGTGTGTTGGTTTCTCCTGTACAACAACGTGAATCAATTATAAGTATACATATACATGTATCCCTCCCTTTTGAGCCTCCCTCCCACCCCTCTAGGTCATCACTCTGTGTATATTTAATTTTTAAAATAACTTTATTTATATTTAATTTGTTTTATTTTTTGGCTGTGCTGGGTCTTCAATGCTGCATGGGCTTTCTCTAGTTGTGGCGAGCAGGGGCTACTCTTCATTGTGGTGTGCAGGCTTCTCATTGTAGTGCCGTCTCTTGCAGCAGAGCACAGACTCTAGGGCTCACAGGCTTCAGCAGTTGCAGCACATGGGCTCAGTAATTGCAGCCCCCAGGCTCTAGAACACGGGCTCAATAGTTGTGGTACACAGACTTAGTTGCTCTAGAGCATGTGGGATCTTCCCAAGTCAGACATCTAACTCACATCTATATTGACAGACGGATTCTTTACCACTGAGCCACCAGGGAAGCCCTCTGTGTACATTTTAAACAGGCATCGGGAAATATACTTGTGGCATGAGAGAGAAACACAAGAGTCAAAGATGATTCTGAGATTATAGACCAAATAAGTAGAAGAATGGAACGGCCATTTATCAAGATGGAAGAGGCTGGGAGAGGAGAAAGTTTATGAGGGAAAAATCAAGAGTTTTGCATTAGAGTTTGATGTGCTGATCAGACATCCCCGTGAAAACATCAAATAGGTGGCCAGAGACCCAAGTCCAGTGTTCAGGGGAGGGATCAGAGCTGAAAAACATCATGTTGGGACTCATCAGTTAAGTAAGGATATTTGAAATCATAGATCTGGACACAACTGGCTAGAGAGTAAAGGGTAGGCAATAAAGAGCTCTCTATTATCTTATACTGTCTCTGGCCCCAAATATATCCCCTGCTCTTGATGGGCTCAGAAGCCTAAACGTATTTTATCACTGGTGGATGTAAGGTGACACTCTATTTGGACAAGGACATTGTTGAAAATCATATTAATGGCTACCAGTTATTGAATCTTGTTGCTTGTTACCAAGCACTTTTATCTTTGCTGTCCCTAATTTTCTCAAAAAACCTGGAGAGGTAAATAATATTGTTATCTCAGTTTGACTCATGAGGAAACTAAAGTAACAAGATCAAATAGCTTATGGAAGTTCATGTGCCAAATGGCAAAACAAGAATCGGCACTTGAGGCTGTCTGACAGCCCTGTCTGCTCTTCCACAGAGTGAAACTAAGCAGGTCACGGCAAGAAAGTGCAAGTCCTTCCATGAATGGAGAAGAGAGAAATGTAAAGTGGAAAAAAGGAGAAACTGCTTGAGGGAGGAACCACATCTTAATCTCAGTTATGTGACCCACAGTTTCTAGATTAGAGTCTCCAAAAATTATTTACTGAATGCAGTGGATATAATCAATCAACTGCATTCACTCGTTTGCACTCTGAGCTGTTAATATTAGTCCATCTGCACAAGGAAGGAAGGATTACATAAGAAGACCTTTGTGCCACTTACTCCCTGCCTCTCACCACCACCTCCCCTACCCCCACATGGCAATTTAGCTGTGGACTGTTCTTAAAGACAGATTTTTGCAGGCAAAGAAGGCAATATACAGTAATTCAGTTTCCTTTATTACAAATTTGAAAACCTAGCTTTCCTTTAAGCTTTCAATTTCAAGTTCCATATCTAAGTCTCTCTTTTAAGTGAATGTTTACAACTTTGTTAATTAAATTCCTTTGAATTATTAAACTGCATTTATACATTTAACATATTCAATCTTTTTAAAATACTTTATTATTCAACAAACAGAATCACAAGTCATGCTCATAAATATGATAAATTAATTATAAAATAGGATGAATCTTGTTCTTTTGAATATTAAAAAATACAGATTTAATAAACTTATCATATCTTTTCACTAGAAATCACAAATCTAAAACAATGACAGAGCTTATGGAGATAGTTTAAATTGGCATCTCGAGGATAACCTGTTAAGCATTCTAAAATGTCAAATTATCTTAAACATTATAAATGTTTACAAGACCAAATACAAATATGCACAAATTATTTCTAAGCATAGAATAAAAAATTTACTTTAGTAGACTTGAAAAGTTTAAGTAATGAGATACTTCTCTCTTTGTTTAACTTGATGCTTTCCTAGGACCAAAACAAACATGCTTTAAATAAAAAAAATTATACTAGTCTAGGTAAGTTAGGATGAATGGCTAATCGTCCTAAGAGGTTCCGGCTGGATATGTAGACATCAGGGTAGCATTTCTTATAGCTGATAAAACATACTGAATCCTCCTTAATGCCAGTCAATGGGAATAACAAATTATTGCCTGCAAATGGCTAGTGGTCTTGCCGCCATTCCTGTTCACAGATTCTGCCTGCATCTATTTCTTCCAAGTTATTTGTATTTGTGCCCCTACTGCTAGACTGGGGCTAGCCGTAAAGAACCCGCCTGCCAATGCAATAAGAGACACAAGGTCAATATCTGGGTTAGGAAGATCCCCTGGAAGAGGTAATGGCAACCCACTCCTGTATTCTTGCCTGGGAAATCCCAAGGACAGAAGAGCCTGGCAGGCTACAGTCCATGATCACAAAGAGTTGGACACGACTGAGCAAACTGAACACAAAGCACAAAGCACTGCTAGACTGCTGACAATCCTAGCTGAATTCAACCAATTTATAAACTATTTCATTCTGAATTTTATTGTTCTTCATCTCTGATGAGACTACAATTCTTAAAGAAGTTAACTGTGCACTCTCTCGTGTCTGTGACTGGCTCTGCACTTCTGAACACGCACACACACACACACACACACACACATCTTCAATATAGCTAGTGGAGCCTTCACTTTATAAGAATATGCTAAATGCCCTCATGTAAAGATTTCTCTAACTATGTTCCATTCATCATGGACACATCGTGTGTGGTATAGTGAATAAAAAGGTCAACATTTTAAAAGTTTGGGAAATCTCACATGTTAAAATATCTTCTAGATGTTTGCAATGTTCATTAGGATATTAAAGACTGAGAAACTTTGCAGTATGAAAATCTTATAAACCCACAGAACCCCCTTTTTAAAGACATATCTTTCAAATTTGTGTTCAATTTGGTAAAATGTCTTTAATTCTTGATCTTTTATTTTTTTTTACTTTTTGGAGATTCTAGCTTAGATATACAACTAAATGGATTTCCTAATACTTCCTTAGGGCTTCCCAGGTGGCTCAGTGGTAAAGTATCCACCTGCAGATGCAGTTGATGCAGGAGACATAGGTTCGATCCCTGGGTCAGGAAGATCCCTGGAGGAGGAAATGGCAACCCCCTCCAGTATTCTTGCTTGTAGAATCCCAAGGACAGAGGAGCTTGGGCTACAGTCTGTGGAGTCACAAAGATTTGGACATGACTGAGCGACTAAGCACACGTAATACTTCTTTTCCCCTAAACTTATCCCACCCCTCCATAGACAAAATTCAACAGCTGAAGCTCTTGTCCACAGGGGAAACTGCTCTCCCAGGGGAAAAAGGCAACAGAAACTGTGTGTCCTGTGGCAAGTCCCCTCCAAAGAGAGGGGGGAAGTCCCTGAGTACCTTGTGCTCACTCACTTCCTTCCCGCAGGCTTGAAAGTCACTGTCCTTTGCAAAGACTCAAAGAATGCCTCCTGAGGCACAGGCGCCCCCATCCTTTTTCAGCCTTTGACGCTGTGATCTTCCTTGAGCAACACAAAGGGAAGACTGTGAATGCCAGAACCAGGTTATTGTTGAGTCAAATAAAATGCACTTGATTTTAGACACATTTAGTGACAGGGATAACCACCACAGGGCTAGGTGAAGGGTCAGAGGAGCTGAGTTCTAGATCGCAACTCCACTTAAGTTGTGTGTAATCTTAGACAAAGTATCAACCAGCTCAGCTTCCTCATTAATAAAAAGGGAGGATGTGAACAGCACTGTTCCAGAATCAGGATTCAAAACATTTCTCAGCCAGTTCTGGCCACACGACATCATCCTGCCAACTGGCAGCCTCACAGCCTATCTCCATCACTCAGTCAACATCTATCGGTGCTACCACGTGCCAGCTATTTCACAGGGCTGACGCATGCATCTAATTAAATAATGTTTGTGAAAGCAGATCACAGCCTCCTTTCGAAAGCAAAGTATTTTTAGTCATTATTAATCTGTGTAATAAAAGGTATAAAGAATAAGAAAGATGGAAAGCTTCTTACACACGTCTCACGTGTTTCTCCATCTTGCCTATCCCCCTAGGGGCAGTAAGATTAACTTTGAGAACAGAAGTCACTTCAAGCAATAGCCAGAGGAAGTGGAGACCTGGGCCAAGACCAGCCTGAGACACAGCTTAACCTCAAAACATCAAGCAGTAGTGAGAGCGAGCATGTTATTGAGTAGTTACCATGTGTTACGTTTCTTGTTCAAAACCATTTTATGCAGATTAACATTTAATCCTGGCCATACCTGGATGACTGTGTGTGTGTGTGTGTGTGTGTGTGTGCATGATCAGCCCTGTCCTACTCTTTGCGACCCCATAGACTATAGCTCACCAGGCTCCTCTGGCTATGGAATTTCCCAGGCAAGAATACTGAAGTGGGTTGCCATTTCCTCCTCCAGGGCACCCTTCTGATCCAGGGATTGAACCTGCATCTATTGTGTCTCCTGCATTGAAAGGAAGCTTCTCTACCACTGCTCGCCCTGGGAAGCCCAGCTGGATGAATGAGGAGCTATTATTATCCCCTGCCCAAAGATGAGGAAACCGAATCACTGGCTGATTCAGGGACTTGCCTGAGGTTCCCTAGCTAGTAAATGTCAGCACTGGATTTTCTCTGAGGCAAATGAGTTCATGTCCTTAATCACGACTCCACACAGGGGTTGGGATAGAAGAGAACTGCAGCTGCCAGAGAGCATTCTGGGTCACAAGCCACACCTGGAGGTCCTGGGAGGCCTGAGAGAGGAAGTCTCAGGAGCAGACATCTCCACAGCTCTTACAGGGAAGACACAAGACCCTTGGTCTCCAGAAGCTCCTGGCTGGCAGGATCCCTTGCCCACAGGCATTGAGAACTGGGGCACCCACAGCCTGAGGGGCAGCTCCGGGGCATAGCACGAGGTGGAAGTCGGGGAAGGGGGCAGGAAGAAAAGAGGGGAGGAAGCAGACTGCAGTCCTCCGTCCAGCTGGGGAAAGGCAGCCGGGTCAATGGGTTGGCCTTTGGGTGGGAGGATTAGCTCTACTGAGTAAATACACCTGGAGCTGAGGGCTGGGCCCGGACTTCCTCCTCCTGAGGAGTCAGAGATGAGTTACAGAGGAGTGAGGGCAGAGAAAGGGCCCTGGCAGGCTGGGAAGCTGGGGACCAAACTTACTGTGAAGGGCGAGATAGTAACTATCCAGCCCTTAGGCTTTGAGGGTCCTGTTCTTTGTCTCTCCCCCTTCTCCCCTACACCCCGCCCCCGCAACCTTTTAAAAAGGGAGACACAGTTCCTAGCCCCAGGCTGTGACTGAGTTTGATCTGCACGTTACAGTTTTGCCAACCCTTACTCTGGGCTGCCCTGATGGCTCAGACGGTAGAGAATCCATCTGCAATGGAGGAGNCCCCCTTCTCCCCTACACCCCGCCCCCGCAACCTTTTAAAAAGGGAGACACAGTTCCTAGCCCCAGGCTGTGACTGAGTTTGATCTGCACGTTACAGTTTTGCCAACCCTTACTCTGGGCTGCCCTGATGGCTCAGACGGTAGAGAATCCATCTGCAATGGAGGAGACCTGGGTTCCACCCTTGGCTGGAGAACATCCCCTGGAGAAGGGCATGGCCACCCAGTCCAGTCCAGTATCTTTATCTGGAGAATTCCATGGACAAAAGAGCCTGGAGGGCTATAGTCCATGGGATCACAAAGGGTTGAACACAACAGGGCGACCAACACGTCCACTTTCTTCTTTCAACCCTCACTCTAAATAAATCATCAATAAACCTCATGTTTTACCTGAATCTGACCCTGCCCTCCTCTCCAAAATTGGCCATTGACCTTGAACTAGGAACCTCCAAAGAATTGGAGGGACCCTGGTTGGACCTTATTCAAGGAGGTGGATGAGGAAAAGGGCATAGGATTCTAAATCTGGTGATGCTTCGTGAAATCTCAGTGAGGTGTGTTCCTCTGAGGTGCTTCAGGACTAACTCTTTTTGGCCACCCGAGGTTTGCGCTGGAGAGGTTTATGCCGTGCACAGCTGCACACGTGAGCAACTCTGCAAGAGTCATGTCCCATGCCACATTCCATTTGAGAAGTGATGCCTGAGACAATATTGCAGAGCAATGATACTTGGTATTATTCTACTTCAGGGAAAATGAAGTAGCCGCCTTTCCCTCTTTACCCCAGGATGGAATGCCCCAGTGTTTTTGAGAAGAACCTGACCTTAGCAGGAAGAGACTGTACCTTTAAGTAAACTTGGCTCTCGGTCACACTGTCTCCTTTGAAGAGCCCAGCTATGCAATAAGGAAATTCAGGTATAAAAACAAGCTGCTTTACATATTTTGCTCTTAGAGGGGCAGCTCATTGTCCTACCATCTGCCCCAAACTGTCTCATATGTAGACACAAAACAGTCTTCTCTTCCCACCTTGAGGCTGAGCTAAAGTTATTCTTAACTAACACAAAGGTAGAGGTGTTTTTGCTGGCTCTTCACTGCTGTGTGCAGGCTTTATCTAGTTTTGGTGAATGCGGACTGCTCTCTGGTTGTGGGGCACAAGCTTAGTTGTGGCCCTACAGCATGTGGGATCTTTCTGGACCAGTTAGAAGACCTTTTGAGCTGTGGGCAGCAAAGGTAGGGTCCCTCCTCAGACTCCCCCACTGCCCATCCCTCACCTTAGTCAGCCTACAGGGGCATACGTTCTACCAAGAAGGGTAGCAGGGTGAGAACTTTAAGCAGTATTTTAAGAAGAATTATAAAACACATCCAAAATATAGAAAAAGGATTCCTTTTTCTTTAATCTTTTAAAAATATGAGATCAGGATGATAGTAATAAGTAAGATTCATGCCCACACCCTTACAATTTCTTAAGACTAATCAGTATGTGGCAAAAATTGTTTTCTAAAGCATATACTCTTAGATATATCTCTGTATATAGACATAAACATATAGCTAAATCCCTGATTAATAGAGGAAACATTTGAGGTAATATAATGTTATAGAAATTCCAATGTTGTCTTACATCATGTTCGTGTTTGGTAAATATGTTAAATACTCCAGCTTGATTTAATGTAAAACAGATACATAATAACACACAAGCAAAAGTATATAAAAAGCCCACTATAACCAAAGTGTTTAATAAATGGTATTTCGTTATTTTTCTCAGATATGTGCCAATGAAATTGTAAAGTGCCAAGAAAAGCAGGAATGGTATTTAGGGTTCTGGCCAGCTTTGGACTTGAATTTAAGTTTTTGACCTGAAAATTTCTGAAAATGTGTGCTTTAAAGATGATGCTAGTATCTAGAACAGATATTCCAATCAACACACATACACACACATACGCCCCCCTACACACACATGTACACACACACACACACACACACACACACACGAGGGAGGCAAGAAAAGAAGTACTTCAGGAGAGAGTAGGGATTCTTATATGTGAAGATTATTTCCTTGAACCACAGTCCTGTGATTCAGCATTCATAAAATAAATCGTATACAATTTGAGCAAACTAATGTCAGGTTCCTGCAGGGCTAAAGAAAATGACTTGTGGGAGCTANACACACACACACACACACACACACACACGAGGGAGGCAAGAAAAGAAGTACTTCAGGAGAGAGTAGGGATTCTTATATGTGAAGATTATTTCCTTGAACCACAGTCCTGTGATTCAGCATTCATAAAATAAATCGTATACAATTTGAGCAAACTAATGTCAGGTTCCTGCAGGGCTAAAGAAAATGACTTGTGGGAGCTAATAAGAAATAGGGGCTGGATAAGTGTGTGGAGCCTTTGTTCTGTTCCAAGGGGTTGACTGTCCTTAGAAGGCTTACAAACCACTATTTATGACTCACCTCTCCACCCACACTTCTTCTCCAAGCTCTTAATACCACTTAGGTCTTCTTGTGTTATCCTAGGATTTTAATGCCACAGTTCACTTCAGTTCAATTCAGTCGCTCAGTCGAGTCTGACTCTTTGCGACCCCATGAATCACAGCACGCCAGGCCTCCCCATCCGTCACTAACTCCCAGAGTCCACCCAAACCAACGTCCATCTAGTCGGTGATGCCATCCAATAATTTCATCCTCTGTTGTGCCCTTCTCCTCCTGCCCTCAATCTTTCCCAGCATCAGAACCTTTTCAAATGAGTCAGCTCTTTGCATCATGTGGCCAAAGTACTGGAGTTTCAGCTTCCACATCAGTCCTTCCAAAGAACACCCAGGACTGATCTCCTTTAGAATGGACTGGTTGGATCTCCTTGCAGTNTGAAGTAAGTCAGAAAGAGGAAAACAAATATCATATATTATCACTTATATGTGGAATTTAGAAAAATGGTACAGATGAACCTATTTACAAAGCAGCAATAGAGACACAGATGCAGAGAACAAATTTATGGATCCCAAGGCGGGGAGGGAAAGAAGAATGAACTGAAAGGTTGGGATTGACATATATACACTACATATAAAATAGACAACTAATGAGAACCTGATGTACAGGGAATTCTGCTCAGTTCTCTGCAGTGACCTAAATGGGAAAGAAATCTAAAAAGGAGGGAATATATGTATAACTGATTCACACTGATACACAGCAGAAACCAACAACATTGCAAAGCAACTCTAATAAAAATTAATTTTTTTAAAAGTCAAGAATTACAAGAGTGACAATGGGACTTTCAGTTCATTTCTATGTTAATCTATTTACTACGTTTTTGCAGCCATGAAATTAAAAGACGCTTACTCCTTGGAAGGAAAGTTATGACCAACCTAGATAGCATATNAAATTGGAAATAATAATGTCTACAATAAGTTTTGGTTCTAGGAGTCCTCAGAATGCTTCAGGCTAGCTTTTTATTATCCCAAGTATGGACTTGACTTCCCTCCTTTTTCCCCAGCCAAATCCAGAAGGGCTTAGTTTGATTACACTCAGCTAGTGCAAATTAGTTATTTACATGAACCTACTTGGGCTTCTCTGGTGGCTCAGACGGTAAAGAAGCTGCCTGCAATGCAGGAGACCAGGGTTCGATCCCTGACTTGGGAAGATCCCCTAGAGAAGAGAATGGCAACCCACTCCAGTATTCTTGCCTGGAGAATTCCATGGACAGAAGAGCCTGGTGGGCTACAGTCCATGGGGTCGCAAAGAGTTGGACACGACTGAGTGACTAGCACAGACACACTTATTTTACATCCTTATCCAACATACTGATATGTTACTATAATCTATTGCTCATTGGTGTCACTTGTTCATAAATAAAATTCTTTTAAGAGGAATTCCTTATGTGGGAATAATGAAAATGTAGATGTCAAGTGGCCTATTTTCTGATTGGTGGTGATTAAATTAGGACTAGCTCATTTACTGGAGAAAGAAATGGCAACCCACTCCAGTGTTCTTGCCTGGAGAATCCCAGGGATGGTGGAGCCTGGTGGGCTGCCGTCTATGGGGTTGCACAGAGTCGGACACAACTGAAGCAACTTAGCAGAGCAGCTCATTCATGGTTTTAGCCTACAAGTTCTTTGGTAAGTGTATTCTTTTATTTAATAGTTGTTAATAACATTCTTATTACAATGAAGGTTCGAGTAGTCGGAGTTACCTGTGCAGCCTGCCCGTTCCCATGCATGAATGATCTGAAATTCCCTGTGGTTGTCCTGGATGAGTGTAGTCAAATAACAGAACCTGCTTCTCTCCTTCCCATTGCAAGGTAACCTTAAAGGTTCTTTTCCAAAGACTCTCGGATGTTACAGTTATTTCAAACATTTCCTCAGTTGAAAACTCTTACCAAAGTTTTGTGAAAATTCCTAACAATGCAAGTACTAAACTGATTCTTTAAAAGAATGTAAAAGGAAATTTGAGGTGGGGAGGAGTTAGTATATCAAAATTTGGTTAGATCACAGTTTAGACACCTGAATCACGTAAGTCATAAAAGCCTTGAAAGTTCTAGTGCTAGGATTCTGTTGGAACATTGCAGATCTCTTAACCAGATTCAAGGTGCCTCTTTAGTCACAGTTTAAGAACCTAACTCTACTGAAGAATACCTTGATATAATTCCAGTGTTTAAGTTCAAAAATAGGTTTTAGATTATGAAAGTAGATAACATATATAAAGGAAAATAAGTTGAAAATGAAAATTTGCCTACTAAAATTTAGGAAACTATGAAATCTTCTAGCTGTCTCAGCCCATTGAAACACTGCTTTTAAAGCGTCTCTTTCTGAGGAATCCTAAAGGTAGAGGAGGGTGTGCTAAACTAGATCAGACTGATAGGCTCAAGTCCTAGGCCTTGTTCTGACCCTCTTTGTTGTTTTGCATTTTCCTTCTTTATAGTAAATATTTAATCTTCTGATTTCCAGTTTACAAGTGTTGAAAATACACAAGAAAGATTTTACTTCACCAGTACTTTTATGTTAATATATTTTGATGCAATATATATGGCAATAAATCTCTACACATCATAACCAGAAGTATGGGGTTTCTTCCCTTAAAAAAAAATGGGGATGTAACATTAACAATACTTTTATTTTATTTTATTTATTTTTTGCCTTTCTCTTTTAATTCCTTCCCTGCTCCAATACTTAAAAAAAAAAAAGTACCCAGAAATTAAACACAAGAAAGCTCAAAGAGCCAAGGCAAGCCAGCCCAAGAATAGCAGGCTCCCTCCCACAGGAGCCAAATTCTGGAAGCTGGGGTCTCCACTCAGAGCCTGGTAGTAAAGGTGGTGCAGAATAAGGTAGTTCCAGAAGCTAGCAGTAACCCAGCCCAGACAGGCTTTCTGCACAGGGGTACCGCTAACAGGGCCAGGCTGTGTAAGAAGTGGTGTTTGTTGGACTTGTCAAAGAGCTCCTTCCCGTAGGCATCCAGAAACTGGGCTCCGTGTGCCCCATAGGAGGCCAAGCCTAAGGCCCCAGCTCCGGACAAGGTACCCAGGGAGCGGAAAGCAGCCCCGGGACCTGCCATGGCTGTTGACTGTCAGGAGCCGAACGAACAACAAATACTTTTAAAATAAACCACACAATTATTTTGGTGAATGTACAGATCTTTTTCCCCAGGCGTAAAGGATGAGGGAGGAGGGCATCAACTGTTATGCTCTGCCTGAGACTTGGGAGGTTCCTGCATCAGGGGGCTTTCAGGATTTAAACTGGGACAGTCCTGGGCACCAGGACCAGTTGGTCACCCTAACCAGGAGCCAGGGATGGAGAGAGTAAGGCCCTGTGTAGAGGGTTGAGGAGCAATATTTATGGAGCATCTACTATATACTAAACACATTATATGCTTAAATCCTTACAATAGTAATAATCCTTGCAAGGTATTATTATATCAAGGTTACTGATAAAAATACTGACACTGTAGAGATTAAATAACTTGCTGTGTCCATAGAATATAATAGAGCTAAAACTTGGATATAGGTTTTTCTACAAAACTTGGGTTTTCCCCTACTATATATTACTCCTATTTAAAAAGACATTTAACCCCTGAGAACCTAATAGGCTTCATCTCTAAAACAAAAATTTAAGCTAAATGACTTGTAAGAAAGTTTTTAAGTCTTAAGGTTATAGATTCTAAAAATCATTATTTTCAAAGTGTGTTCTGTGAAATACTTAATAGGTTTTATGTGGAAAAAAGTAAAGTTATGTAGACAGTTCTTTATTTACTGCATAACTTTTTAAAGCCTTTGAATACACCTAGTAGCACTATTAAGCCTTGTATATTCTCATGAATACTTCATGGTATTCAGATTCTTTGAAATACATTTTAGAAAACATGCAATAAATGATATTAATGCATATTTTTCTCATTGCTTAGATTAATTTTTAGAATTTTGTTTTAGGTTTGAGTGTGAAAAGCTGATACTTGTTGGAGATCCCAAACAGCTTCCTCCTACTATTCAGGGTTCTGATGCAGCTCATGAAAATGGACTGGAACAAACTCTTTTTGACCGACTCTGCTTAATGGTACTACTTCTGAATTCATACAGAGTTATCATTTATTGATTATACACTGTGTAGGTTGATAGAAAATAAAATATATTTAGGGCAAGACCAGGTCCTTGCCCTAAAATTATTTTAATTGGAGTCGTTTAGAAAGTACTCATCTTAAAGAAAGGAGAACAGTAATAATCTAACAATAAAATGAATCTTTTCCCTGTGAATTTTAGTAGTGGGTAGTAAGTATATTGATTTTGCTATAAAATAAAAACAGTCTATAACGTTTCTCTTATCCATGTCCACTGTTGTAGAGCTCAAGTGCAACTGCGGGTCTGATGCTATTTCTATATCCAACTTTTGAGAAACTGTCAAACTGTTTTCCATAGCAGCTGTACCATTGTACATTCCTAACAGCAACGAGCAAGAGTTCTAATTTCTCCACATCTTTACCATAATGTTATTTTTCATTAAAAAAAAAAGCTATCTTAATAGATGTGAAGCGGTATCTCATTGTGTTTTCCCTAATGTATAATGATGTTGAGCATCTTTCATGCACTTATCTTTGGAAAAATGCCTGTTCAAGCCCTTTGCCTGTTTTTGAATTGGGTCGTTTTTGTTGTTCAGTTGTAGGGGTTCTTTATGTATTTTGGATATTAATTCCTTATCAGATATATGATTTGTAAATATTTTCTTCCATTTGATGGGTTATCTGTTCATAAATTTATGCCCTAAAAGTTTTGGAGATTGATTGTTTTCCTTACATATTTTTCCCCTTTGTCCATGTGATCACTAACCCTGCATTTTATTACATATTATTATTAGAGTACCTTGTAACTTTTCAAAATGTTCAAACAATATTATAGAACATTTTGCAAATAAAGACCAGGAGAGCCCTGAAATAGAGGAGAGCCCTGAAATAGATGGGAATTAGTTTATGACGTGTTAGCAAAATTGGAAACTTGTTTGAAGATTTGGAGTGAAAAATAGTTTGTACCCAAGGAGAAAACTTAATGGGTTATCACCAACAATTTCTGATTTGCTTTTAAAGATTTCTTTTCAATTTAGTGTTAGGCCAACTCCACATAGGTTCTGAAGGGATAATGTTAGATACCAAATTTACTAGTCTAAGATTTGTTTTATAATTTTAATATTAAAAAGTTTACTATGAAAATATTTTTATTAAATTTTTAAAAGTTCTTTTTATTTATAGTCCATTTTATCATGGTTGTAATTTATTTACTAAGAGCACAATATGGCAGTAGTTTTAAACTTTAAAATATTATTGTGGATTTTTTTTTCCCCCTAAGGAAAAAAAAAATGTTTTAATTCCTTATTTTTCTGTACTTAAATTTCTTAGGGTCACAAGCCAATTCTGTTGAGAACTCAGTACCGTTGTCACCCCACAATCAGCGCTATTGCTAATGATCTGTTTTATGAAGGAAATCTCATGAATGGCATTTCCGAAACAGAGAGGAGCCCTTTACTGGAATGGCTCCCAACTCTGTGTTTCTATAACGTAAAAGGACTGGAACAGGTAAATAACATTAATGTTGATAAGAGTCCACACAGTTTAGTTTCCTGTTTTAATTGTATTGTTGTTGTCTGTATGACTTTCTTGGACTTTCAGTAGCATTTCTGGGAAATATAATCTAGCTTCTGTTTCTTATTCCAGATTGAAAGAGGTAACAGCTTTCATAATGTGGCAGAAGCTGCTTTTACACTCAAGTTGATTCAATCACTGATTGCGAGTGGAATAGCCGGCTCCATGATTGGGGTGATAACATTATACAAATCCCAGATGTACAAGGTCCGTACTACATATGATGATACTTATCATTATTAAATATTATGATTTCATATTATAATATTTGGTATTACATTCATTGTGCTTTAGGTTGTATTGGTTTGGTGCTAGAAAAGCTTTTAGGACTTTAAGGTATTAAAAAGCAGCATTTAGATTTTTGTCTACTGTGGCTTTTTTCTGTATAATTAGATGTAAACCTAACAAGGTTTAATTAAATTCCGTTTACAGCTGTTGGGGCAAAAATGCAAATAAACAAATTAGAGGGAAGGAAATATGGTGTATGCTTTGTGTTTTGGGACAGATGGGATTGAATCTGTTTTCCAAAATGTTCTTTCACTATTGCTGCATTTTATCAGTAAACCAAGATAGATCCCAGATATTAATCTACTCACAAGCCAGTTACACCTAACTAGTTTTAATTTATATTAATTTACTTTTAGTATTTTTCATGTTTCATTATTAGTTTATCAACTCTAAATTAGCATATCCAGATGAATTCCCAGCAATAGATAAATCATCACTTTGATTTTGCTTTGCAGCTTATCATATAGTTATTTATCATTTCAGAAACTCTCTCTCTCTGAGTAATAACAAAATGAAAGTTACCCACTATTAGTTAAATGATAAGGGCTGCCAAGGGCAGGCGGAGAGCTGTAGGTTCTTCATGAAGACATTGTCTGCACTGCATGATTCTTGTCATCTTTCCTCTGTAGCTCTGTCATCTACTCGGTGCTGTGGACTTCGACCATCCTAACATGAAAGCTGTGCAGGTGTCCACAGTAGATGCTTTTCAAGGAGCTGAAAAGGAGATCATTATTCTGTCCTGTGTAAGGACCAGACAAGTAGGATTTATTGATTCAGAAAAAAGAATGAATGTTGCATTGACCAGAGGAAGGAGGCATTTGTTGATTGTAGGAAATTTAGCCTGTCTGAAGAAAAATCGACTATGGGGGCGTGTGATCCAACACTGTGAAGGTAAAACAAAAATGTATTGAATTCAAGCATTTGGAATTAAAACTGACTTTTGTGTTAGTGCCTGGGGTGTTTCAGGTAGGAACTACTCTGAATTTGCCACTATGGGTGATGAATGAAATGATGAAATGGGCACCACTGTAAAATACAGTTGTCTCATGTTTTGTATCTTTTAAAGGGAGGGAAGGTGGATTGCAACATGCAAGCCAGTATGAACCACAACTGGACCATCTCCTTAAAGATTATCTTGAAAAACAAGCAGAAGAAAAACAGAAGAAAAAGGCTGAAAAAGAAAAATTGACAGATAAAAAATCTTATTCACAAAAAGACATGGTATAGTTTGTAAAGTTCAAATTCATTTTATACTATACATTTGTATATTTTTATTACTCCCTAACCCTTGTAACTTGGGGGAAAAAAGATTTAAATATAAGTAAAATCTGCTCTTCATAAAAAAGTATAATTACTTAAGATAGGCAAATGTTGAAGGAACTATAAAATCTCACCAATAAAAATCCTTTCTGAAAATTATGGCTCTGTTTCTAAAGAAATGAATTTTTCAATGAGTAGGAAAAAGCTTTTATGGGGATGTTACTTCAAAAATAAGTGATTATCTCAAAAACTCATCTTTTAAAATGCATCTACACAGTTATACCAACATGCTCCTTTCTGAACTACAGTGCTATCAGAATCTTAAGAGATATACTGCCCTATCATTCTGTAAGTAAAAACATATTCACAATAAAACTTCCTTTTAGAAAATATTTGTTTATTTGGCTGTGCTGGGTCTTAGTTGTGGCATGTGGGATCTAGTTCCCTGACCATGGATCGAACCTGGGCTGCATGCCCAGATTGGGAATGCAGAGTTTTAGCCACTGGACCATGAGGGACATTCCTTCACAATAAAACTTTTAAGACATACAAAAGAAAGAAAAAAAGTATCTAAAGGTTTGTTCCTAGAGATAGCGGTGCTCAAAACTGGCCATGACTCTGCAGTAGTGGGTGCTCACTAACGATCTGTTGGATGAACAAAGAATGAATGAAAGACTCCCTTTGGCTCATTTCCTTCTGGTCTTTTTCCTGTGTATTTGTTTGCACAGTAATTACTGGTATATATTATAATGGATTTTAACCATTATAAAAAGAATACATTCCCCTTATAGAAAATTTGAAAAATTCAGAGGAATACACAATGAAAAAAACTTCTAGAGATTCCCTACCCAGCGATAATGCTCAAAATTCTCCAAGCCAGGCTTCAGCAATACATGAAACATGAACTCCCTGATGTTCAAGCTGGTTTTCAAAAAGGCAGAGGAACCAGAGATAAAATTGCCAACATCCGCTGGATCATCGAAAAAGCAAGACAGTTCCAGAAAAACATCTATTTCTGCTTTATTGACTATGCCAAAGCCTTTGACTGTGTGGATCACAATAAACTGGAAAATTCTGAAAGAAATGGGAATACCAGACCACCTAACCTGCCTCTTGAGAAATCTGTATGCAGGTCAGGAAGCAACAGTTAGAACTGGACTTGGAACAACAGACTGGTTCCAAAGAGAAAAAGGAGTATGTCAAGGCTGTATATTGTCACCCTGCTTATTTAACTTCTATGCAGAGGACATCANACTTGGAGAATTTTGAGCATTACTTTACTAGCATGTGAGATGAGTGCAATTGTGCGGTAGTTTGAGCATTCTTTGGCATTGCCTTTCTTAGGGACTAGAATGGAAACTGACCTTTTCCAGTCCTATGGCCACTGCTGAGTTTTCCAGATTTGCTGGCATATTGAGTGCAGCACTTTCACAGCATCATCTTTCAGGATTTGAAAGGGCTCAACTGAAATTCCATCACCTACACTAGCTTTGTTCATAGTGATGCTTTCTAAGGCCCACTTGATTTCATATTCCAGGATGTCTGGCTCCAGGTGAGTGATCACACCATTGTGAAGATCTTTTTTGTACAGTTCTTCTGTGTATTCTTGCCATTTCTTCTTAATATCTTCTGCTTCTGTTAGGTCCCTACCATTTCTGTCCTTTATGGAGCCCATCTTCACATGAAAAGTTCCCTTGGTATCTCTAATTTTCTTGAAGAGATCTCTAGTCTTTTCCATTCTATTGTTTTCCTCTGTTTCTTTTCATTGATCGCAGAGGAAGACTTTCTTATCTCTCCTTGCTATTCTTTGAAACTCTGCATTCAAATGGGTATATCTTTCCTTTTCTCCTTTGCTTTTCACTTCTCTTCTTTTCACAGCTATTTGTAAGGCCTTCTCAGACAGCCAATTTGCTCTTTAACATTTCTTTTTCTTGGGGATGGTCTTAACTCCTGTCTCCTGTATAATGTCATGAACCTCCATCCACAGTTCATCAGGCACTCTGTCTATCAGATCTTGTCCCTTAAATCTATTTCTCACTTCCACTGTATAGTCATAAGGGATTTTATTTAGGTCATACCTGAATGGTCTAGCGGTTTTCTCCACTTTCTTCAATTTAAGTCTGAATTTGGCAGTAAGAAGTTCATGATCCTAGGATTTTAAATCCACAGCTTCCTACTGTTCTCCAATCAGCTGCTTTCTCTGTTTTTGGGGACCCTGAGAAGGACTGACTAAGGCATGGTAGTTGAGGGTGCCTTTCACCCACACTGGCCTAGATTCTTCTAAGTGGCTGATGACTTGGTTGTCACTGAGGGGGCCTTATGTGCCCCTAGCCTCTCCTGGTCTCAGAACAAGCTTCTAGCTAGGTTCAAGCTTGTTCTCTTTTCCTTCAGTTCAGGACACAAAAGAACTGAAACTTGGCTTGGTTGCTCCAGGTCCAGATGCTTTCTCAGATCTAACCAGTGACAGCTACTTCATCCAGTTGTGTTTCGTCTCAGACCCCTGGCAGGGAGGCCAGGTCACCAACCTGCCTTCCTTCAGCCTAGATCCTGTGCTCACAGCACTCCTCAGCCCTTCCATCCGCCCAGAATTGGGCGCAGGATGGATGCAAGCCCTGCCCTGATCTGGATCGCAACCATTAGGCTGAAAGTTAACTTTTCAACCTCTTGACACTCATTTTCCTGGAGGCTCAGCTCTGTTTCATCCCTTCTAGTGCTTGCTATCAACAGGTCTGCTTTCTCTGACCTACATTTCCTTGCTTCAGTCCTTATTCTGCCTCTGACTCTGCCCTTCCACTTCCCTGCCTAGGTTTTCACTGAATTCGCAGTTCCTTTGGGCATCTGTTTTGATTTTCAGCCCTGATTTTTATTTTGATCCCCTGCCTGAGTCTACTTTTCCCTGAGAGGTTGCTAGGGTCTGATCAATCCTTTCTTTATTCACCTCCTGTCACTCCAGGTCTGCACCTCCACAAACCTTTCATTTACACATGTGCACATGCACAGGTGCTCACGTGCCCAGACACACACGTACACACTACAAAGGAAGCATTCATCTATCTCATTTGTATTATGGCTAGGGTATGCGTATTCCTTTTCCATTAACAGGCACTAACACTGATGATCAGGGAATATTAATGGGGAATAGAAATGGCCATTTTATCATCATAGACAGCTCCGGGGAGGGATGTAAGCAGCTGGGTAGCCTGTGACAGACTTGCCTTCCACCATCATAGAGCTCTCCCCAACTCCACAGTTTCTTGACTTCTAGGCATCCCAAATTCTTAACACTAGACAGCTCTACTAACAGGCGTGAGCAATGCCACTCCCTCCAAGGTGGAAACAGACATAATCTCTGCCCTTTTTCTTCCTATACAACTACCTTCCCCAGCAGCAACCACTCTCTAGGATAGTTCTAGTCCTTCAAGTGACCGGTTCCAATGTCTTAGAGGGAGTTTAGTGTTTACCGGGCAACATTTTTAAATGCCATGTTCTTGGAAAGAATCTCCAGCAGACACTAAGCCTTATTAGACACTGAAATGAGTTATGGAAGAAGGTTTAGCTTCTCATTCCCTGGAGGTTTTTCAAAGCAGGACGGATTCTTATCTGTCTAGGATGATTATGTGGGATACTGGTAGGAGGCCAGGGGATAGATCGGCTCATCATCAACAAATAACACTTATTAAATTCCTGGACATTCAAGCTCCTGTGCTACTGTCCATACATATTAAAAGATAATTTAAAAGACACAGCCTTGGGGCTTCTCTGGTAGCTCAGTGGTAAAGAATCCACCCAGCAATGTAGGAGACGTGGGTTCAATCCCTGATCCCAGAAGATCCCACAGGACTCGGAGCAGCTAAGCTTGTGTGCCACAACTACTCAGCCTGTGCTCTGGATCCTGGGAGCTGCAGGTCCTGAAGCCCACACTCCATAGAGCCTTTGTTCCACAGTAAGAGAAGCTACCACCATGAGACGCCTACACACCGCATCTGGAGAGTAGCCCCCACTCCACAACCAGAGGAAAGCCCACACAGTAACGAAGACACAGTACAGCTAATAAATAAATAAATAAATAAATTTTTTTAAAGATACAGCCCCAACTCTCAAAGAAGTTTTTAACAAATGAAATAAAAGGTGTGTATTGCATACAAATAATATAATGAATGTCACCAGTGCTTTACATTTTCAAAGCATGTAGATGTCTCATTTTCTTTCTCTTCTCATACTCCTCAGTTTTGGGTTGGGGCTAGGCAGAACAATATTTGCAGTGAGCAAAGTGTTCTAGCTCATATTTTCCAATAGCTGTGAATGATGTAAAATGTGAGCAGATATCAGAAGAATTAAGTGGGGGCAGAAAGCACAAAGTGGCCTCCATTCTATCATGCAGAAAGCATGAGGCTGTTAGATTTGGTCTTGAAGGATTATTGATTTCTAACACCCTAGGATTCTGGGTCAAGGATCACTTTGGGTTAAAGGGGTAAAAAAAGAACTATAAGGAGGTGGGAAAAGACCAAATTACTGATTAGTTTTCCCATTAGAGTCAAAATAGTACTGGCCAGGGGTGTATGGTTTTCAGCAGACAAATAAAATGACCCAACCCAGTCATATAGGCATCTTCTTAAGAAGTGCATGCTTTGCCCAGGAACAGGTCCACCCCACTTCCTCTAGCAAAGCACCAATGATGTGGCCCTAGGTTCATGCTGTCCAGAATGCACAGAACACAGGAGGGGCTGTTTTTACAGTCATACCTACACCCTCATGAGAAAGTCTCTTTCTGGGTTACCCACTTTGTCCTTCTCACTCATGAGACTGAGGGCCTCAGCCAGCAACCCCATGTCTTTGTATTTCTTCTGAGTGGACCAGTTAGAACTAGATATACCATTTTCTACTGGAACCTACCACTGGTCAGAGGGAGTGGCCAGAGGGAGCAGGGTGGATGTTAGCTCTCAATTTTGCCACTTTATACCAGGCCTTCAGGCTTCCCTGGTGGCTCAGATGGTAAAGAATCTGCCTGCAATGCAGGAGACCTGGGTTTGATCCCTGNTGGATGTTAGCTCTCAATTTTGCCACTTTATACCAGGCCTTCAGGCTTCCCTGGTGGCTCAGATGGTAAAGAATCTGCCTGCAATGCAGGAGACCTGGGTTTGATCCCTGGATCAGCAAGATTCCCTGAAGGATGGCATGGCAACCCACTCCAGCATTCTTGCCTGGAGAATCCCATGGACAGAGGAGCCTGGAAGGCTGCAGTCCATGGGGTTGCAAAGAGAGGGACAGGACTGAGCAACTAACACTTTCACTTTTCACTTAATGAAGGGATTTTGAAAGTTCTATACATGTATGTTTCTGTACAAAGCAAATAACTGATAAAATTTGCTTAATGAGTTTCTCTAATTTCTCTGCATATCGATGTGAATGAATCAAATTTCATCATTATTTACTTCTAAACATAGTCCTTTTTGGCCACGAAAAGACAAACATGGACAACTTTCCTCAACTTTCAGGAAAGCTGGTGTTGTGTACATTAAAAGCATTGTAATGTAATTTCCATGTTCAGTTTACGGGTTACTTTCCCCTTCCAGGAGTATACAGGAAATAGGGTGTGGTTAGTTTGTGGCTCTTTCACTTCAGTGAGTTTCTTCAGCTGAGCATACCTCAGGTTGCCATCCTCTTAGGCAGAGTCAGTGAACCTCTGAAAACATGATTTCTAGACTCCTCACATCTAGTGGCCTCATTGATTTTATTATTTTTTTTAATTAAAACATGTAATTTGAATTTCCATAGGTAAATAGTAGGAGCGTAAATTTAATTTTCCAATAATTTAGTCAAGGATTAATTGCTCAGTTAATAGAGTGAGTGTTAGCTTGTTTCACTCACATTAAAAAAAAGAGAGAGGGGGACTTTTCCTGGTAGTCCAGTGGCTAAGGCTCCATGCTCTCAACGCAGGGGGTTTGAGTTTGATCCCTGATCAGGGGACTTAATCCCACATGCTGCACATGAAGATCCCAAATCCTGCAAGTAAAACTTGGCACAGCCAAATAAATAAATAAAGAGAGAGATTTATATGCCAACTTTGATCAATACACAATTGGTTAAGTCTTCAGTTTTATTTAGTCAACCATTTAATACATTATAAGGGCTTCCCTGGTGGCTCAGAGGTTAAAGTGTCTGCAATGTAGGAGACCTGGGTTTGATCCCTGGGTCAGGAAGATCCCCTGGAGAAGGAAATGGCAACCCACTCCAGTATTCTTGCCTGGAGAATCCCATGGAGGGAAAAGCCTGGTAGTCTACAGTCCCTGGGGTTGCAAACAGTCGGACATGACTGAGCTACTTCACTTCACTTCACTAATACATTATATAATTCATTAAATGTGTAGAGTAAAACTCTAATCAATTTATCCATATACAAACATCTTAGGTTTCTAAACATATTGTACAACTATGCGATTTTCAACATTAAAGAGTCAATCTAGGTAATCCCTGGTGGTACAGTGGTTAAAACTTGGTACTTTCATTGCTGTGGACCCAGGTTCGATCCCTGGTCTGGGAACTAAGATCCCAAAAGCCGAGCTGCGTAGTCACATGATAATAAATATATAGAACTTCTCATAAGATAAATCTTTTTCTACACATGCTGTCATTAAATGGTTGTTTTTTTAAAGTGCTGATTTACCTATGTGCCTGACAGTTCAGGAGAAGGATTTTCAATATAGAAGGGTTGATAAAGGTTAAGTCTTCACTCAAGGAATGAATTCTCCCACCAGGAGTTTAGCAGATATTCCAGTTTCAAAGATGGGACTAATTTTATTCCTTTGTAGTCAACTGTTAAAAGCTGCTAGTTTCAGGGGTCAAATCTGCGCCTGTGAACTCCGGGTGTTCTTGAACACTCATGGGAAAAAGAAGGCGTCCTTTGGCCTTATGATCAAGGATCAAGCTGACCTCATACATGCAAGAGAAGGGAGGCTGGGGCTCATTTCCTCTGGAGCAATGAGGCTTCGAGCAATTTACTCCACCAGTCTAAACATTTAGTTTCCTCATTTGTTAACTGAGAATAATATCTATCTTGAAGAGCATTTGTAAATATTTTAAATATTATATATAAATTATTAATCTTACTGTTTTTCACAGTAGATGTTCAATAATTGGTAGCTGTGCATTTGAGTGTTTATCTCCTTGTCCTCCCTCCATGGGCAATAAATCCTTCAAGAGTAAGAATTTTATAGCTCCTGGTACAGATTGTTCCATGTTGCCAGTGATCAATAAATATTTGTTGAGTTGAAAATTTCATTTTCGAAAGACTTTTAAAATAATCTTGCCTTTAGAGTCTTAGGCCATTGAGACTGACTCATCTTTCCCTTCAGTTTCCTAAAATCTAATTTCCTGATGTCTAGCAGCACTTCTGACATCTTTGGGTATCACACCATCTAACCTGACCTGGACACTTTCTCCCAGAGACTTCACATCCATTTCGGAAACAGTTCTCTCTCTCTTTCAGTTAGAATTAAATACAAAGTAGCAGTTCTTCTGGTTGTATCCTTTACCCTGAAAGAGATGAAATCATCAGAAAAACGAGGTACTAGTTTGTCAGATGCTTTGCTTATAGCACACTGAGACTTTCAACGCATGCCCTGATAGTTGAATCCCCTTCACTACTCACTGTACCATGCTTGCGTCAATTTTGCGTTTTGTTGAGGGAATGTGAAGTTACAACATATCCTTTTGCCTTATCCTGGGCAAATATCCTATTATTAGGATAGCACTGGCATGAAGTATCAACTTTCTCTACTCTGTACCCCTTCTAGAATTCTCCCTCTGACTCAGATTCTGGGATTCAATCTCTCTGTACCCTTTTCCTCATTTATCCCCTAGTGAGAAGGTAAGCCCACCCTTTTACTCATGCGTATTTGTAAAGACAAAGGAGCCTTTTGTTTTAATTAATTTTTATTGGATCGCAGTTGCTTTGCAGTGTTGTAGTGGTTTCTACTGTAAGCAAAATTAATCATTCATTTTGTTGTTGTTGTTCAAGGGCTGACTCTTTGTGACCCCACGGACTGCAGCACTTCAGGCTCACCTGTCCTCCACTGTCTCCTGGAGTTTGCTCAAATTCATGTCCATTGAGTCGGTGATGCTTCCTAACCATCTCATCCTCTGCTGCCCTCTTTGTCTTTTGCTTTCAGTCTTTCCCAGAATCAGGGTCTTTTCCAATGAGCTTTTCACATCAGGTGGCCCAAGTATTAGAGCTTCAGTTTCGGCTTCAGCCCTTCCAATGAATAGTCAGGGTTGACTTCCCTTAGGATTGCCTGGTTTGATCTCCTTGCAGTTCAAGGGATTTTCAAGAGGCTTCTGTAATACCACAGTTTGAAAACATCAGTTCTTTGGTGCTCAGCTTTCTTTATGGTCCAACACTCACATCCGTACAAGACTACCGAAAAAATAATAGCTTTGACTATATGAACCTTTGTTGGCAAAGTGATGTCTCTGCTTTTTAATATACTGTCTAGGTTTGTCTTAGCTCTCCTTCCAAGGAGCAAATGTCTTTTAATTTCAAGGCTGCAGTCACTGTCCACAGTGATTTTGGAGCCCAAGAAAATAAAATCTGCCACTGCTTCTACTGTTTCCCCTTCTATTTGCCATGAAGTGATGGAATTGGATGCCATGATTTTAGTTTTTTAATGTTGAGTTTTAAGCCAGCTTTTTCACTCATCTCTTTCACCCTCATCAAGAGGCTCTTGCATATACATTCATATATGCCCTCCCCTTTGGATTTCCTTCCTGTTCCGGTCACTGGAGTGCATTAATTAGAGTTCCCTGTGTTGTACAGTATGTTCTCATCAGTTATTTTATACATAGTATCAATAGTGTATATATGTAAGGAAACCATAAGCAAGGTGAAAAGACAACCCTCAGGATGACAGAAAATATTTGCCAGTGAAGCAAATGACAAACCATTAATCTCCAAAATACACAAACAACTCATGCAGCTCAATATCAAAAAACAACCAACCCAATCAAAAGATGGGCAGAAGACCTAAATAGACATTTCTCCAAAGAAGACGTACAGATGGCCAACAAACACATGAAAAGATGCTCAACATCAGTAATTATTAGAGATGAAGTCTTGTCTCAGGCCTGGGCTTACTCCACTTCTACTTTGACAGTCTGGAATGTTTTCAGTTGCAAGGAACAGAAAACCAGCTTTAAAAATGACTTAGAGGAACAGAAATCCCCTCCTCCTATTTCTCCTTCCTCCTCCTCCTCCTGTAGCACAACAAGCAATGGAGATCCACAGGGTTAGGGTCATTGTCTCTCGTGTCCTCCTGCTTGGCCCCTTCAGTCCTTAAACGGCTGCCATGACTAGACAGGTGCCACACCTGGATCCAGCCAGGAGGAAAGTGTGGGATGGTACTAGTTATATCTACCTTTTATACCAAGAAAATGAAAGCATTTTCAGAAGCCCCCAGGAAACCTCTAAATGGCCAATATGTATCACATGGACCCATCTAGCAACAAGGATACATGGGAAAGTGAATTGCTTTTTCAAACTATTGCTTTTTTCCTTTTTCTTTGGCCTCTCCACCTGGCATGGAGATCTTAGTTCTTCACTCAGAAATCAAACTCGTGCTGCCTGCATTGGAAGCACNACATGGGAAAGTGAATTGCTTTTTCAAACTATTGCTTTTTTCCTTTTTCTTTGGCCTCTCCACCTGGCATGGAGATCTTAGTTCTTCACTCAGAAATCAAACTCGTGCTGCCTGCATTGGAAGCACAGAATATATATATATATATTTAAAGATTTATTTATTCATTTGGCTATGCTGTGTCTTCATTGCTGTGTGTGGACTTTCTCTAGTTGTGGCGAGTGGGAGCTTCTGTTTGTGTGGTGTGTGGGATTCTCATTGCAGTGGTATACACTTGTGCAGCACAGACTCTAGGCATGCAGGCTTCACTAGCTGCAGCTCACAGACTCAGCAGCTGCAGCTTATGTGCTCTATAGCGCATGCTTAGTAGTTGCGGCTTGCAGGCTTAGTTGCTCTGCAGCATGTTTGATCTTCCCAGACCAGGGATTGAACCCATGTTCCCTGTATTGGCAGGTGGATTCTTAACCACTAGACCACCAGGAAAACCCAGCACAGAATCGTAATCACTGGACCACCAGGGAAGTCCTACCTTTTCAGACTTTATAGTTAAAACAGCAAAGCAGTTGGAATAACACTTGGTCAGCCAATCAACAGTATATACCATAGCTTTGTAGTATAAACATGCAGAGAGCTGACACACCACCTTTGCCAGCATTATCCTAGACCAAGGCCATTGTTATTTATGGTTCTTCTCAAAGCTAATGGCAACCAGAAAGTATTGCAGATAATAAAACCTGATACCCACCATTAAAGTCTTTGCCAAGTTGTGTTTTCCAAACTTACCAGATTAAATGAATCAGAATAAATAATCAATGGAAGTACACATTCCTAGTGATTTCCCCCAAAGAGTCTAGTTCAGTTGGTCTAGGGATAGAGTTGGGGTGCCCATGTTGTGCAGCGGTAAAGAATTCTGTCAGTGCAGAAGATGCAAGAGACATGGGTTTGACCCCTGAGTTGGGAAACTCCTTTGGTGTAGAAAATGGCAACCCACTCCAGTATTCTTGCCTAGAAAATTCCATGGACAGAGGAAACTGGTGGGATACAGTCCCAAAGAGTCAAAAATGACTAAGCACACGTGCAAGGATATTTAGGAATTTATAGTTTAAAAAGCATGCCAGGGGATTTTTCTTATCAAATTTGAAGATGATTGGTCCAAAGGATACCTCTGATTAGCTTTGCCCTGGTTATGAATATTCGGCTTCTTAGAATATTGAACAGAATGATATTAACACTTTTTCTCTTCAGATGCTGCTCCGCCTATTCATTTTCTATGTCCTCATATTCTTTCTCTTGCATATTTCTCTCATAACATTTCTCTTAAAAATGTTCTTCTCCAGATACATTCCCTCTACTCCCCTTCTTCTCTTATCCCATGGCTTCACTACAAAGACCTCTTCATTTCTGGTAAATCGGTCCCAATTCTGCCTTGACCTCACCCTTTCATTTTTTTGCCTAACACCTAATATCCAACACAGGTCAGTGTGTCTTCTTCTTTCAGTTTTCATTACATCGATTGGTCTCTTACACATCTTTCTATAAACGTCATGTGATCTCACTGAACATTTAAAAGAAAAACTCTCAAGTTACTATGTTTACATGTAACCACATCTCTTCTAGAACATGTTTTTCAGAAGTGAAGTGTTGTGGGCATGAACAGTACACAAAGATGTGAGCAGACTATAAGAGGTGTCGAACAAGATGAGGATGCTGAGGGCTGAAAGGGTTGGGCAAGGCACAGAGTGGGGAAAAAAAATGGCTTTGAATCTTGAAAAGTAGTTTATGTTTAGAAAGGCAGCAGCAGCAAAAAAAAAAAAAAAAA
>SJYV01042933.1:47083-95734 GCA_006410875.1 Neotragus pygmaeus | reverse complement strand
AACAAAAAAAAAAAAAAAAAAAAAAAGGGAATTCTGTAAAGGAGGGCATCGCACTATTTTTCTTCTTCACACTTAGCTTCTAATGTATTCTATATGTAACTTCTCCCTACTAGGATGTATGCTCCATAATGCAGGAATTTTAGTGTTGTTATTTAACTTTTAAATCCTCAGTGGAGCATGACACACAGTAGCTACTCAATGAATGTTTGCTGAATGTGAGTGACTGAATGAAAGAATGGTCAGATCACCTGATCGAAGCCGTGTTCCTGTGGGGTTGGAGTAGAAACTGCAGTTTGTGAGTTGTAAGAATGTTGGATTTGAGGCAAAAGAGGAGTTCTCCTTTAGGCAGTGGGAGAGGGAGGGAACACGATGGAACCTCTCAGCTCATCTCGCCTCATTTCTATATTTAGTGGAACTGTTGCAAAGGCACTGGGAAAGGAGATAAAAATGCAGAAGGAACGCTGCAGTCTTGCTTGGAAAAGGATAATTGCTGACATGCTGGCTCCTGAGCAGTGGGCTGGCTGTTCCTCCAAGAGACAGGGGATGCAGGCATAGATCACAGTCTAGTGTGATGGACACTAGTCTATTCTTGGGGACTAGTTTCTCTTTCTGGACCCAATCTCACATGTGCCCCTTTGCCTCCGCCGTTGCCACTTTTATCCTAATTCACAGTCTCTGTAACCTCACTTGTGGATTGTTAAAAGTGCACCTCAGGACAGCAAGCTTTCTTTATTTCAAGTCTCTCCATCCCTTCTTTCTTTACACACACACACACACACACACACACACACACACACAGTCCTCTTCAGTGCAACAGCAATATCTGCCACCCTAAAGGATGCTTTCATGGTGTAATTTTCCTAGTTAAGGACCACTGCAGACCTCTAGCAAACATCCCTTTAACCCATTCCATCTTTAAGTCTAGCTTTCTCTCTCTTTCCTTCCTCCTCTTCAGCCAGTAATCGGTCTTCTCGATACACTTTCAAAGCTTCTTCTATTCTAGTCAAATAATGCTTACCCATATCAATTTGGTAAAACACAAATGGGTCAGATATTGTCCATGCGTATCTGGCCCCTTTGAACTCGCTTATCCCCTGTTTTGCAGGGTCTAGAAACCTGAGAACAACAATTCTCATATTTCATCGCCAGCAAGGTTTCAGATACTATCTGGACTCTGCCCATCGGATGCACTGGTGAGAGACTGCAGGCAGAAGGGGAAGGCAGTCAGCACTGGCTTTTTCCTCTCATGATGGTGATGGGCAGCCTTTGTCACCTCACCTCCTGGGTCTCAAGACTATGAAGTCAGCAGAGACCCAGTGCCCTCCAGACTCTAGGAGGCAGACGCTCTTTGATGCTTTGTGTAAGGATATGGCAGGCACCATCCTGCTCATTAGGGAAGATACAGAGGGAACGAATAATATGCTAGAGTAGAAATAGCTCTTATTAACACATTTTTACGCCTCAACCTCCCCCATCATTTTAACGTGTGATTGGAAGCTACATAGCTCAGGAACTTGGATGATAACAGAGTGTTTTTAAACAGCAAATAGATGCTGACTATTAGACTGGGAGTGAATTTTTTTTTAATTTCACCATTTTTATCTATGACCCAAGACAGTTGGCATTTCAGTAATGTCATAATATATTATAATTGGGGCTTAAGAGATAATTATTTTGTATAATTAGATGCTTTTAAAATCATTTTTAGGATGATGTTTTTGTTTCATTTTTCTCATTTGGTATTATATTGCTACAATTTTAATAAAAATTTCAAGTGTGTTACTTAATGCATGTTGATTTGAAAGGGAAAATTAAAGAGGAACACTTTAAATTACTTATATGAATATACTAGAAAACATCTTTAAAATGTACTGAATTTCAAGAATGATTCTATTCTGTACACTGAAATGAAAAACAGAATATTTTTCCAGATAATTGGATAAAAATACATTCACAGATATATCTAGATATTTAAATTAGATCTGTGAGGGCTTTCAAAAATTATTCTCACTTTTTTCTTTTTCTTAAAAATTGAATTTAGCTATTTCAATTTTTTAAGTGCACAAAGAGTATATGAATACATTCACATTACAAAAATTTGAAACAATGCAGACTAAGCAAAACTGCCCCTTGACAATGCTTCTCCCTCCTCGGAGAATAAGGATGTTAACACAATTAATGGACTTCCCTGGTGGCTCAGACAGTAAAGTGTCTGTCTACAATGCGGGAGACCTGGGTTCANAAAATTTGAAACAATGCAGACTAAGCAAAACTGCCCCTTGACAATGCTTCTCCCTCCTCGGAGAATAAGGATGTTAACACAATTAATGGACTTCCCTGGTGGCTCAGACAGTAAAGTGTCTGTCTACAATGCGGGAGACCTGGGTTCAATCCCTGGGTAGGGAAGATCCTCTGGAGAAGGAAATGGCAATCCACTCCAGTACTATTGCCTGGAAAATCCCATGGACAGAGGAGCTTGGTAAGCTACAGTCCATGGGGTTGCTAAGAGTCGGACTTTCAACACAAATTAATAGGGCGGGAATAGAGATTCAGACACAGAGAACATCTATCTGTGAGCACAGTAGGGTGGGAGGAGAGGATGGTGGGGTGGACTGACATATATACACTACCACGTGTAAAATAGATAGTGGGAACCTGCTATATAACAGGTTCCCTGCTATAACACAGGGAGCTCAGTTTCTTGCTCTGTGATGGCCTGTGTGGGTGGGATAAAGGGGAAGGGTGGGAGGGAGATCCAAGAGGGAGAGGACATATGAATGCATATAACTGATTCACTTCTTTGTACAGTAGAAACTAAGAACACTGAAAAGCATCTATACCCCAATTAAAAAAAATAACCTATATGGGAAAAGAATCTGAAAAAGGATATATATATATATATATGACTAATTCACTTTGCAATACACCTGAAGGTAACACAACATTATAAATCAACTATATTCAGAAAAATGACGTTTTCATACTGATCCTTGCCATCATGTTTCCCAGCCCCTTCCACAATTTTACTGTAAGATTGTTATGGTTGGTAACAATTTTTGGTAACTTTTTGAATCTTTTGTAATCTTAATCAAGTCTTTTGCTCTGTAGGTTGATTTTGAGAGACAGAAAGTAATGAAGAGCACTTACAGTATCATGACTATAAATACTGTTCACTGCAGAGATAAACAATGTGATATGTTTCCTTCTCTGTTGTTCGAAGGTCACAGCGCTGTTGATAACTAATACTACAGTGAATTCTCCTTATCCCAGTCTACTGATTGCTCAAAACCATGCCATATTAAAAAAATGTTAACAGCATACCTTATGTTATGGAGTTTTGCTTTTACTTTTCCTGCTGTTTCTAATTACCTGCCTCTCATTCCTTTTTACTGCTGTGTGTAACAGTCTATCGGAGAAGGCAATGGCACCACACTCCAGTACTCTTGCCTGGAAAATCCCATGGACAGACATAGGTGCACTATAATTTACCTCATGCTCCAAAATTGTTGAATACTTGAATTGTTTTCTTTTTTCCTACTATGCATAATGCTTTAACAAATGTCCTTGTTCATGCATTTTTGCATACCTACAAATTTCTATAGGATAGAATTCTAAAAGTAGAATTTCTGGGTTGAATGGAATGTATATTGTAATAATTACTGCCAAATATCCTTCAGAAAGATCACCATTCAAATTCCCACCAACATGACATAAGAAGGTATAACTCTATCAGTGTTTCTGAGACTCATTCACCTTTGTGATTTTTGCCAATCTTATGAGTTAAAAGTATCTCATTGCTGTTTTAATTGGCTTTTTCTTCATTACTAGTGAGGTTAAGTATCTTTTCAAAATATTATTGGCACTTGGTATTTTCTTTTCAATGCTTTGTTTTTTGGTCTTTTTTATGTTCAGGATTCCTTATATATTTTGCTAATCCTTTTTCCTGTTGGACGGGTTGTAAATATATTCTCCTTGTATGTCAATTTTCTTTCAATTTTGTTTGCAGTGTCTTCTGTGAAAGAGAAGTTTAAGTTTGCCTGTAGTTAAAAATCAATCTTTTTCCTCCATAGATTTGTACTATCTTGTTTAAGATAGAATTCTCTAGTCTAAGGAAATAAATTTACTTTCCTATATGTTTGAAAATATTTGTGTATATTTTCTTTTTTTATTTAACTCTTTTACCCATTGAAATGTTTTGTTTGTATGTGTGCATGAGTGTTCAGGCACATCCAACTCTTTGAGACCCCAGGGATNAGAAGTTTAAGTTTGCCTGTAGTTAAAAATCAATCTTTTTCCTCCATAGATTTGTACTATCTTGTTTAAGATAGAATTCTCTAGTCTAAGGAAATAAATTTACTTTCCTATATGTTTGAAAATATTTGTGTATATTTTCTTTTTTTATTTAACTCTTTTACCCATTGAAATGTTTTGTTTGTATGTGTGCATGAGTGTTCAGGCACATCCAACTCTTTGAGACCCCAGGGATTATAGCCCAGCAGGCTCCTCTGTCCATGGAATTTTCCAGGCAAGAATACTGGAGTGGGTTGCCATTTCCTTTTCCAGGGGATCTTCCTGACCCTGGGATCAAACCCACATCTCTTGTGTCTCCTTCATTAGCAGGCAGGTTCTTTACCAGTTGAGCCACCTGGAATCCCTTTGTTTTCTTTGTATATGGTGAGGTGATTTTCCTCATTCTGTATGTGCATATGACAAAGTGTACAAATTCTCCAGCTCCTAAGTAGAAAGGAGACAGGATAACATCTTCTCCTTGTGTTTTTTAAATTATGTCTTCCCACTTCTTATTTCTCCCCTACTCCTAAGGAAAAAATAGTTAGCATAGCACATTTCAATAGATCTTTCTAATGTTATGAGAAATTCCAGCACCTCCTAAGTGCCCACTCCTTTTTCTCTGTGGAAGACATCAGTAGGGCTTGCCTGTATCCAGTTCTCTTCTCAGAACACAGAAGATGCCCTGATCAGATCCCATGTGCTTAGTGGGGGGTGTGTAACTATTTTGGTCAATAACTTCTGAGGGGAAGAGGTGTGTCATTTACATGTCACTTCAGATTGAGGTGTAAACTGCTTGACCTTGCAGCTTCTTTTCTGAGCCCTGTGTTGGGATGGTAGGGTATGTGGAAGCAGCCTGTGTACTGAGGCATTTTGTGAGAACAGCTGCCCTGTCAACTTGCTCAAACTACAGGGGACATGTTATCATGTGTTAAGTCACTGGGATATTTGGGCTTGTTTATTACAAATCAAATGGCAGATGAGTAAAAATGATACCATTTCCCAGTCAACCTTGATTCTGCTCTTTTTTTTTTTTTTTTAAGTTGACACTTTGAAGTTTTGGTACTTTATTATTCAAAACAAATCATTTGCAAAATACCTTGCAACTGCTTTGAAGAACACAGATATCATTTATTCATTATTTAGATATATTTATTGAATACATACCCAGAACCAGACTCCAGAATCTGTGAATAAAATGAGAATACAAGAGTCTCAGTGTCTCCCCTCATGGAATTTGGCAGTCATCCCTCTGAGAAGGCTGCACAGTGAATCGTTAAGGGTAGGGTTCCAGAACCAATGCTCTAAGTTTGAGTCCCAGCTCTGCCTCTCACTAGTAACCTAGTAAACTTAGGCAAATTAATTAACTTTTCAGTGCCTCATTTCCTCATCGATAAAATTAAGAGTAGATAAATTATTACATGTAAAATATTTTGAAAAACAATAGCACACAACAAATAATAGTTATTACCATTATTGGGACCATAAGCCTGGAATACACCAGGTGATTTGAGGGTATACAGAGATATATTCTCAAAACATGAAACCAGATCATATTCCCAGCCTACAATTTGCCTTGTATCTCAGCATGGCATACTCACCACCAGAAAACTAGCAGAAAATGCAAACACAGTAAGAAGCAGAGATTATGGAAAGTAACTTGTGTGCTCATCTCTCTATTTTTAATGTTTAATTTTTAATGTTCCAGGGCAACTGACTTAACAAAAGATATAATCTATTTTTAGATGGCTTATAAAAGAGTGATAAGTTTAGTTTATGGACTCTGAAATTCTCAGCTTAAGACTATAACAACTTTGTATATTTAGCTTATGGATTCATATCACATCCATAAACATATACTTCTAACTATGTAGATAGACACACATTAAATGGGCTCCTTTCTATAGAGGGTGTCAGATTTGTTTTGAATCCTGAACTTAACATTTATCTGTTACCCAAGATCACACTAGTCAGTAGCAGAGACAAGATTAGAATCATGAAATCAGCAAATGCTCTTTCCATAACAACTCAGTCTTGTGGAGGAAATAACCAGCTTTGACTCACTAGAGCTGCAGTCAACACGGAAAAGATAGTACTATATTACGCATGCACACATTTTTATTACCAGACCGTATAACCTTATCTTCAACTGAGGTTTCAATATTTTCTCTGTAAATACACACCACTTCCTTTGCACACCACTATAGCTAAATTATTAATAAACACAAAAGAAGGTAAGGTCTTTGGTGTAACTGTAGATCTAATATTAGGTCAATTACAGAATCTAATTTCTTTCCTGCTATCAAAAAAAAATTCTATACATTTGTATTATTATAGCCCCTTCTAAACTGCCCATCAAATCCCCAAGGGAAAGGGAAACTAACATTTATTGTGATACTTACATTTATATGCTAGGAACTGTAAAAAGTCTTAACACAAACACAGACTTTCCACAAATACACACTTAATTTAAATATGCAGACTGTGCATAATCTTATTTCAGGTTTACAGGACACACACAAACACAAAGGGCCCACAGAAATGGGCCTCAAGGAGAAAACCTGTAGCCTTTTCATCATTTTTACTTTTGCTGGTCTGAACTTGTGGTTCAACAGAATCGCTAAACTATAACATGTTACCTCTAAAGCCATAAAATGTCTAGACTGTATGTGAGTGTTTTGTGTATATATATGTTTTATAAATATGTTATGTGAATATATGTTATGTGTATATGTTGATTATAAGCAATATGTGATTGTTGTCAAGGTATGTGACATGTGATTAGCAAACTTTTGAAAATCTATGATCTCACTACTATCAAGTGAGAAAACCACAATCAATACTTTGCTATATATCCTTCAGAATTTTTTTGTGTGACTATATATATATTTTGTGAATATATTTCCACGTCCAAAGTATATGGCTACACCATCTTTGTTAAAGCTCACATATTTTCCCTTGTACCATAACTGTAATTGGTAAGTCAAATATCCTATTGTTGGTCAATTAAGTTGTTTCTAATTTTCTGCCATCATAATGAATCTTACTGAAACTGCTGAAACAAATTAATCAGAACAGATACCTCAGTTGTCTAAGGTAAAAATCAAGTAGATAAGCCTTTGGTTCTCAGTGTTCAGTCCCTGCATTCTTCTCTTCCTCAGCCACAGAAATATTAATCTCAAAGGAACATGGGGACTTCCCCAGTGGACCAGTGGTTAAGATTCTGTGCCTCCATGGCAGGAGGCACCAGTCCAATCTCTGGTCAGGGAACTAAGATCCTCCGTGCTGAGTGGTGTGGGGGCCCTCCAAAAAACAAAATAAAACAAAAACAACAATGAAACGAACAACATAAAAATAAAATCAAAGGAATATGGATTTAGGAATGTATGGGATAAGAATTACAACCTCAATTCTGGTTGCTAATTAGAATAATTACTTATTATCCATGGGATATGGATAGTTGGATTTACATCTCAATTCTGATTACTAGTTAATTTTGTGAAAATCACATTCAGATACTCAAAAGTGGGAAACAAGTATTTTGAGAACTAAAAGTGTATTATCTTAAGTGAACAAAGTGTTATTGTTTCAATTTATCAATTAAGACACATTTAGCTATGAAACTAATATTAATAATAATATGAGCCTTTTATTCAGGGATCATACTACTGTGATAGTATTTGTATCATACTATCAAATGATAGCATTTTCAGTGGACTCTTGGCAATGAAAATACATTAACACTTTCTATCAAATATCAGTCCTGTAATGGATGATTATAATCGCTCTGTATTCTCTTCTGCACCCTAATTTATACCATCTGATACATAAACCATTTGGCTCAGAATCAGTCATATGATGAAATCAAACTCTTCCAGAAGACTTTTAAGGTGCTGAGTTGTTTTCTGCCTTGTACTTTATTTAAAATGTAATATCCCAGAATTGAAGCCTCAAAGGTTGCTATTACTGATAGTCATTTATCTATAGCTTCAATAACAAGGCTAGTATCAAATATGAAGCCATTCATAATACTCTTCAGCAAAAAAGTATCATTAAAATAACCCCAGGGTTCCAATTTAAGCTCACAGGACAAAAAGAAACGTTGAATTGGAATTGCCTCTGTAGCCTCAGTTTACTGTTTGAGTGGTTAGCATGGACAGTTAGGATTTAATTCTCTCTCCACAGGGGGAGAAAAGACCACCACGAAGTTAAAAAACTGTCAACCGAAGGTCTTTCCACTTTTGGGAGGGGAACCCATTTTTAATTCCCCCAGAGCTGAGAGATGTTTGTTAGTGACAGCGAGGAGAGGAACCACGCCAGATTTGCTCTGTTCCCCCAGAGTCCTGAAAGGACTAGCTTGTTTGGTGAGATGTAATATTATACTCTGATTCATAGTAATTTGTGTATTTGTCTTATCTTTTCCATGAGATAATATATCTCCCATGGGAGTAATTGTGTGTTTTTTGTGTCTTTGTGAAAGGATCCTGAAATACGGAACACCCTTTTGCACTGAAGATGACCTTATTGGGTTTGGCGTGACAAAGATGGGCCTAGATAGAGTAAGTTAGGCTTTAGAAGTGAATTTCATTAAATTAAAACTACTGAAATACCTGTGAAGGGGAGAAAAATGTGATGTTCTCAAATTAGGGGCAGACTAAGGCAGAGAGTTGAGAAGAAAAAGGGATTGCAGTGAGGTGGAGAATTTTTTGTTTTCTCAACAGTTAAAAGTTGATAAAGTGGAGTAGAGGTAAAAGACTGAGGGGAAAAGGCCTGCTGTTCTCTATGAGCTTCCGTGGAAGGTACGTGGTGAATGCCTGCCCTGTCTCACTGGACTCCCACCTTCAGTAAAATCAATCAAATAGCAGAAGGACTGTAAGAGGAATTTGCAGGGGAAGGGCAGTGGAAATTGAGTAGGGATTCCATTTCACAGTTAGTTGGTGCTGCCGTGGTTAAGAAAAGTGCTTGAGAAATGGCATGTGTGTGTGTGTGTGTGTGTGTGTGTGTGTGTGTGAGTTGCTCAGTCATGTCCGACTCTGTGCAACCCCATGGACTATAGCCCACCAGGCTCCTCTGTCCTTGGAATTTTCCAGGCAAGAATACTGGACTGGGTAGCCATTCCATTCTCCAGGGGATCTTCCTGACCCCGGGATTGAACCCTGATATCCTGGATTGTAGGCAGATTCTTTACCATCTGAGCCACTGGGGAAAGGGATAATGGCCTGAATAAGTTCTTCTAATTCTGAAGAACAAAGAGGTCATGCCAGAGCTGAGTAGAATAATGTAGCTTCACAGACCTCATGATAATCTTGGGGAAGGCCATGGCACTCGAACAGCATATCTCAATTATAATGGACATGGAAACTTCAGTTGAAACTGACTTACATAAACTGCTCAGGGTGCCTGGCCCAGTCCTTGGGTGTTGGTCAGAATGGGCCAACTGCTATAACAGATGGCCCCCAAGTCTCAGTGGTTTAGAGATAAAATAATGAGTTTATTCTTTGCTCATGTAACAGTCAATAGGAATCTATAGTTTCAACAGCAAGGCTTGTTTTTAACACAAAGCTCTTCAAGCTTCTCAGTAATGAAGTCCCATTGAAATAACTTAGGCTTCAATTTAAACCCTCGTCACAAAGAAACCTTAGACTGGAATTAGGGGAGGTGCTCTGCCCCACTCAGGAAGTCGGAGTCCTCTGGCAGGCCCTCTGCAGGTGCGGGTAAAGGAGCACCTGCTTTACTGACATCGTCAGAGGTACCACCCCTCACTCTGCTCACAATCCACGAAGGAGCTCTTCATGGAGGGTTTCTAGGTGCAGAGGGCCTGGACATGCAGACCAGCCATGCACCAGGGAGGCCGAGAGCATGAGGAATGGGGAACAGCTGGCTAGGTCTCCACCATTCTCAGTAAATATTCACTAGTTTCAGTTACTTCTCTCCCACCCTTGTTTATTAAAATGAGTCATCTCAGGCCTTGCACTTGGACCTTGCTAGGATTAGCTATGGTGAAATAGCTCCCTGTTTAGAGAGGACAACTGTATGTAACAGGAAACGCCTGAGGGGCACAATTCCTTAACCCAAAGCAGTGTGTTGAGGATGGTGAGAAGGGGGTCTACCTGACCTAAAACCTCTGAAGTTCCATTTATATACACTTGACTGTTGTGACTAGCAATGTGTTTTTAGCTCTTTGGCATGTCCCATGTACTATGTTATACCTACTGACACATAGAAATACTTGTCCTCTGTCAGCCTTCTAAGGGCTTCTCTGGTGGCTCAGAGGTAAAAGAATCTGCCTGCACTCTGCCTGCAATGCAGAAGACTGGGGTTCAATGTCTAAGTTGGGAAGATTCCCTGGAGAAGGAAATGGCAACTCACTCCAGTACTCTTGCTGGGAAATCCCATGGACAGAGGAGCCTACTGGGTTACAGTTCATTGGGTCACAGAGTCAGACATGACTGAATGACTTTCACTTCACTTTCAGGCTTCTAAGTGCTTTAGTACTAACTCCTTAATCCTATTAGGTTCACAGTAGTTAGCTCCATTTTATAGCTGAGAAAACTGAGGCACAGAGAAGATAGGAAACTGCCTCTGAGTAATAGCTCGTGAGTGATGGGATGGAGATTCAAAACCAGAGGTCGGGCTGGAAAGTCTGAGCTCATAACCTCCACACACCAGGCCACCTCCCCTCCAGGAAGCCTCCCCCACCCCTTTCCACACTTGAGTTTACAACCCCAGAACACTATGTACACAGCAGGGGTTTCCACAGGGGCATTTTTCTTTCACATTGCTTCTGGTTGGTAGTCACAGATGGAAATAGAGCCTGATAAGCATATATTTCAGGCTCAACAATCAAATTCCAGAAACACTTAATCCCTGTTAGATTAGATTAAAGCAATAAGGAGAATTCCAGGCTCTGTTAGAAAAGATAGGCAGGCATGCCTTCTACCCTTACCTACAAATCATATCCTATTCATTCATTCATTTTATTCAACCAGTGTTTATTAAGTCCCCTCAAAGGACATGAGATATAATAGCGCACAAGATAGACATGGTACCTGCTCTCGTGAGCCTTGTAGCCAATATAGGAGAGATACTTGAATCAAATAATCTTATCTAAAGGCCTGAAAGTAATACAACATTGTAAATCAACTATATTTTAATAAAAATTATGAAATTCCCTGGCAGTCCAGTGGTTAGGACTCTGTACTTCCACTGCAGGGGGTCACAGGATTGATTCTTAGTTAGGGAACTAGGATCGTGCAAGCCACATGGTGTGACCAAACAAATAAAAAACCAAATATGCTTACAGTCCACGCCCATACCACCTTGAACACGTCTGGTGTTGTTTGATCTTGGAAGCTAAGCACGGTAGGGCCTGGTTAGTACTTGGATGGGAAAACCAAATACGCTTACAAATAGGTAAATTAATTACAACTGTGTAAGTTCCATGAGAAAATATGAGTATACATGTACAGGGGCTTCCCAGGAGGCACTAGTGGTAAAGAACCTGCCTGCCAATGCAGGAGACGAGACGCTGTGTGGGGAAGATCCCCTGGAGGAGGGCATGGCAACCCACTACAGTATTCTTTCCTGGAGAATCCCATGGACAGAGGAGCCTGGTGGGCTACAGTCCATGGGGCTGCAAAGAGTCAGATACGACTGAAGTGACTGAGCACACACACGCATACATGTTTAGAATGGGGAATGTGAGTAAGTCTGAAGATTCAGCCGAGGGGTGTTTCCCGAATATGTGACGTTTGAGTAGTTGAGTAAGTCAAGGGAGGCATAATGAGGGAAAGAATATGTCAAGCAAAAGGAAGGAATATCCTGAGTAGAGGCTCTTTAGGGTGAAGGAGATAGGACTTTGGAGCCAGCTGAAGAAAGGTAAATGGGGCTGTCACTCAGTGAACAAGAGAGAGGAGACGTGAGAATCCTACTACAGAGGATGCTGCAGAGGCTCACAAGCCACAGCAAGGATTTTGGTGTTTATCCCAAGAGTGACGGAAATCCAATGAAGGATTTTCATCAGGGAAAGTGACGTGATCAGATTTTCATTTTAGAAAGATTTGAGAGGTTCATAGTGAAAGTAGGTAGATCCATGAAGAGGCTACTGCAATTGGCCACAGATTCTTAGACTTATGCAAACAACTGCCAGATCTGTGTGTGAGTTGTCCTTGCCAGTGGCCCTTGAAACTCAAGGGACAATAAGACCTTTTCATACTGACTTGTATTTTGCTTATTTTGACATGGATATCCTATATCTCCTTGAGGTAAGGACACATTTAGGACTCCAAATATAACTCGTAAGAAGGTATTTTGTGGTTACATCTTCTTTCCCCATTATAATTTAAGATTGATAATGTGGAAGCAGTGGGTCTTATAGAGGGCATCTAGATAACTGGATAATAAAAAATTGAAAGATTATATAAGTAGATCATTGAATATAATAAATATTTATGGTACCCGTGAGTGAAAGGAAAAAGCATGTAAGAAATCATAAATGAAACTAGAGGCAATTTTAGAGTTGCTTCTTTGGGGGAAAGGAGCAAGTATTTCTCAGGAATGAGGCTGGAGTCTGACAGCCAAATCTGGAGTATTTTTCTTTTTTCATTTATGTGACCATTTAAGAACATTATTCCAGGACTGGTATGAAGCTGGACCCATTGGAGTCATGGATATTTGTCTCTGCCTTATTGATCCTCTCTGCCCCTAAGGTTTGGACCATAGTAAGCTTATGATGGCTTATGAGCAAGCAGAAAGGTAAAATGGGGAAGTGAGGATCAAACATGTTTCCTTTAAAAACACAATCCAGAAGTTGTGCTCACACCTCGGTAACCAGAACTTAGCCACAGGAGCCAGGGGAGTCTGGAAAATCTAGTCTGTTATTAAGAGAAGTGAAGAACAAATATTAGAGACAGACAGCATTTTCACCCACAGAGCTGTGGGTGGAATGAGACTTGCTGCCTATTGGGGAAAAGGTCATTGAATAATTATACAAATGATACAAAATAATTACGCCAAGTTATGGATGTATAATACAATTACTATAAGTAAAAGTACAGCTGCTATTAAGGTCAATAACAAGGGAGTCACATCTACTGTGATGGCAGAACAGAGAACAGATGGGAGTCATGGAACACTCTTCAGTTTTCAGAAGTAATTACCATCAGTAATAAGGAAGACCTGAAGAAAGACAAGGAATGACCAAGAGAAGAGTATTTTCAGTAGAGGGAATCAGAAGGAGCAGGTAACATTCTAAAGCAGGTAACTTTGAGACTAAGCCCAGGGAGAAATGGGAGAGAAGGAAGGACTCTTAGGAGACCCAAAGTAGATAGAAGGAAAGAAAAGTGGTTGGTGATGAGCATGGAGAAAAAAATTCAGTGAAGGATTTGATTAGAAGAGCACATGATGAGATATGCCTTTTAAACTTCATGCCAGCTGCAAAAAGAAAAAGGTACGGGATGTGGCAAGACCGGAGGCAGAGAGACAAGGCAGCAGTCAGCCAAATAGGGACAGAAATAAATGAAAAAATCTGAGGTATTTCAGAGAAATTTCAGGAGGATACATTTTTTGAGTTCTTGTCTGTCTGAAAATATCTTTATTCTACCTTCAGAACTAAATGCTAGTTTGCCCTGGCTCAAATTTTTAGACTATAAATCATTTTTTCCCTGGAATACTAAAGTCATCACTTTATTATCTTCTAACAATCAGTGTTCCCAATGAAAAATCTGATTCCATTCAATCCTTTTCCTTTGTGGACTGTTCTGTATCTGAAAGCTTTTAGAAGTTTCTTGTTTTCCTGAGAATCCTAAAATTTTACCAGTATTTGTGTTGGTATTAAAACAGTTTTTTTTTTTTCATTTGCTCTGATTTTTTTTTTGCAGCCAACGGTACTCAGATTGTGAGGTCCTTTGACTTTCTTCAGTTCTAAGAAGTTGTATTTTTCTTGTAAAAAATTCCTCATTCCTCTTCTCTAGTTCATCTTTATATAATTCCTATTAATGACTGCTGGAACTTTTTAATTATCTGCAATATCCAACTCTTCTATAATGTGTGATATTGACTATCCTTTTGAGTTAAGAACATTGCTTTTGACCTTTTAGCTCACTGATTTGGTCTTCAGCTGAGTCCAGTTCATATTTATCCCACCTTTTGAACTTAATTTCAGAGATACTTATTCTTCATTTATAAGATACAGATTTTATTTTTAATAAATGAACTTTTTTTAGAGGTATAATGTACTTACCATAAAATAGCCATATTTTAAGTAAGATGTTTGTTGTTGTTTTAGTCTTCGTCATGTCTGACTCTTTTGTGACTCCATGTACTGTAGACCACCAGGCTCCTCTGTCCATGGGATTTCCTAGGCAAGAATATTGGAGTGGGTTGCCGTTTTCTTCTCCAAGGGGATCTTCCTGACCCAGGGTTGGAACTCATGTTTCCTGCATTGTCAGGTGGATTCTTTCCTACTGAGCCACCCTTTACCACTGATGCCCTAAGTAGTTAGATGGATTTTGATAATTGCATATGCTCATGTGTATAGAAAAGAAAGTAAAGTTGCTCAATCGTGTCCGACTCTGTGACCCCATGGACTGTAGCCTACCAGGATTCTCCGTCCATGGGATCTTCCAGGCAAGAGCACTGGAGTGGATTGCCATTTCCTTGTGTAGAATAGGACAGTTACTATTCCAGTCAAGATACAGCTCATTTTCATCACCTCTAAATTTTCTTGTGCCTTGGTGCCAGCAATAACCGCTGCATTGTTCCCACCTTTCTTTTGTACTCTGCTCTGCAATTTTCAGTCACCTTGGCCTTCCCTCAATTCAACCTCTGTCTACTCAGCTCATCAACATCATTTGCTCTACTTAGTTTTCTCTCCTCAAACTGATGTCTGGGAAGTGCCTCTAGGCAGCAAACCAGTGACGGTTGGGGCCACTTCATTTATTTCTCTTTGCTCAGAGATCATACTCTTTTATGCTTTTTATCCAGTGTCTGAAGACAGCTGTTTCATACATTTTCCCAGTTTACTGCAGGAGGGTTTTTCCAGTAATAGTTATTCCAATGTGGTCATCGGTGAAAACTATCCATCTCTGGTAGATTCAAGGTGGTCAGAATTTTTTTGCTGTTCCTCCCGTTGGGAAAAGAGAAAGTGTTAGTCACTCATTTGTGTCTAATTCTTTGTGATCCCATGGAATGTGACCCTAGGCTGCCTCTGTTCATGGAATTCTCCAGGCAGAATTCTGAAGTGAGTTGCCATTTTCTTCTCCAGGGGATCTTCCCAACCCAGGGATCAAATATTAGTCTTCTGCATTGGAGGCAGATTCTTCACCATCTGAACCACCAAGGAGCTCATTCCTCCCATTGAGAGATAGAATAGAATTCTCTACCTTTGAGTTTGGTTTTGCCTTGGTTTTTCTTGATCATTAGAATGTGGGCAGAAATGATATTGTTGAATTTCCAAGATTAGGTCCTGAAACTCCTTGCAGCTTCCACCTGGGTTTCTTGGAATCTTTGCTCTTGGGAAGACAGCCAAGATGTAGTAAATTTGACTACCCTGAGACTCATGTTTACAGGCAACTTACAGGTTCTCTGGCAGTTCCAACTAAATCCGTTCTTCTAGCTTCCCCACCAAGGCAGTGAACATGTGGATAAACCTGTCTTCCAAACTGTAGATGAGTTGATCTGTCAGCTGTGTATAACCAGGTGACATCAGTCAATAGCATAAGGAATAAAAAGTCACCCAACTGAGACCTACCCGATCCCTTGACCCCCAAAGGGTGAAATAGGGTAAAAATAGTTCTGTTTAGCTACAAGGTAGATAGTTCATTATAGAGCAATAGATACCTAGAATGTTGGTGGAGGCCTATATAAACTACTGCTTATTTGAACAGTATTTTCCTTAGACTGATTTTTGCTGGTTATCTTCACAAATGTTTAGTGAGTCTCAATATTCTTTCAGGATTGAATAGGATATGTATCTAAGAGAGTCTGTGGACAGCTTGATTTTGGATGTGGGGGCAGGATTCCCTATCATTCATTTGGATCTTAAACGATCCAGTATTCTTCACTGCTTTTCTGGTCTCAGATTTTCTTATGTCAGAAAACTCACCTTAGAGAACAACTATCTTAACAATTTGTCCTGGAAAAAAGTGCTTGATTTATCTTTTTTTTTTTTTTCCCCTCTCCTATCAATATGGAGGTTTGCAGTTACCTCATTGCTCTTTTTTCTCCAGTTCCAATACTCATCACACTCCTACTTCAGGTGAATTGTTTGCTTTTGGGGAAAACAGCATTAGCACCCTTTACTACTTTCAAAGGAAGAGGAAAAGTTCTGACTTAGGTTGCTTATTTAAAGACTGCTTCTTAATGAATTGCTCTGACAATTGTGCCTAGGCTACTCATCATTTTTGTTGCCTCTAAACTTAAAGTGGGCTTCCTAGGAGGTGCCGTGGTAAAGAGTCTGCCTGCCAATGAAGGAAACGAAGGAGAATTGGGTTTGATCCCTGGGTGGGGAACATGCCTTAGAAAAAGAAATGGCAACCCACTCCAGTATTCTTGCCTGGAGAATCCCCATGGACAGAGGAGCCTGGCAGGCTGCAGTCCAGAGGCTCGCAAAGAGTCGGACATGACTGAGCATGTAGCTCGCATACAAACCTAAAGTATATCTGACATGGCTCTTACTTTTATGGTAGAATTATAGTCATATGCAACTTTCCACAATTAAATTACATTATAGGGAAAACCATGAAAAACAAGAATTTAAATATGGTGGATGATTTTTGCCTGTTATTCTATTCAATCACTTTTGTCCCAGAAGGAGCAAATCTCAGATGGGAGATGTAAAACTGCTGTTCTTTCCATCACATTTAGCATCCAGGTGCCTCTTGTAAAAGCATTCACCACATTTAGTATGACCATATGATTAAAGCTATAGGTTTGTACCTTCATAGCATGGTTTTTAAATTAAGCCAAGCTTTTTTTCAGTGTTTAACTGAAGAAATATGTCTGTTCCAGTGTTGAGGAAAATCACTTGTGCTGGATGCTTAAGAGATACTTTGGTTTCTATGTGGCCTTTTCTCAAGGACTTCTCAAAGATAATTTTTATTTATTTATTTTTTAAAAGAAATAGATACTAATATAGTTTTTATAAAGTTGCTTGTGTAAAGCTTCAGGGATATGATGCAACTTCCTTAAATGGAAATAGAAAAGATATAAGTTGCTACCACCGAACTGCTCTGCAGGGCACAGTCACAGCCTCCCTGTGGGAGGGAAGACTTACCTGGCTGTCATCTCCCACTGGGGTGTCTTACCTGGTAGAGAGAACACTTAAGGGTTTTCAAGAAATCTTTCTTGCCATTGCTCAGAGGTTTTTACTCCCCCTTGATCACTCTTCACTGTTATGGAGACTTTGGTTATCTTTCTAATGTTCACCAGATGCAAACTAACTCGTGACCAGCCTGGCACATTCCTGAGTGCTTACTGTAAGAATGGATGAATCGGAGATCAATTGTCCAGGACTGTTTTTCCAGGTGTCCACCTCTCCTGACAGAGCCTGGCCTCCTGAAACTATTCAACTAATGTGCACATAAGACACCATATTATAAGTATGCTAAAAAACTGCAGTGAAAATAAAACCCCCATTTATGGGACTTTTCACTATAAACAATTATTATAAAATACAAATTTACTCAAGTACTTTTCTCTTATTTGTGTTCTAGACTGGGTGGGGTTTTGTTTGTTTGTTCTTATTTCCCTTCGGTTTCCCATCCACTTTGTCTCTTCCTCAAACTTCTGGTCCGGTGATGGTATATATATATTTTTTCCAGCACAATTACCCTTTATGAGTAAAAACTGGGGGAAAAAATGTAAGCTATGAAATTTGGGAGAGGAAGGATAGGTGAATGTCTGTGCTGCATCTGACATCTTTCTTTACGCGTCCTCTTTGTCTTTGATGTTGATGTTTGAACTCCTAATTATTGGCTTTTCCATAAAATTTTGGTTTGGGTGCCTCTCTTCACACCTCCATGCTTTTTTTTTTTCACAGTTACAGGTAGACTTCCTGCACTAGCTATCCTCTCAGACCCTAATTTTTGTCCTTAGTATTTTGTTGCAAGTTGGCACTGACCTGCCTACTTCCTGAGAGCTGGGGAGAGGACTGGCAAAGCCCTCCTCCTGTGTGCATCCTCAGGGCCCTGGGGTGATGGCAGCTGCCTCTAGGGTTGACTGTGGTCTCACTCTTTTTGCTGACAGCTCCAGCTGCACAGGTCTACTTCCTGAGCTTTGAAGTGAAATTCATGCCCAGTTTTGCTTCATAGATTTTCACATGCTTTTCTCTAACTCTAGGGCGGCCTCTTCTCCTACACTAACTCCCACACTTAGTTATCATTTTGTCATTTTCAGGTGTCCATTCAAATAACCACTTCCTCCAGTAGATCTCCCCTGCATAACTCTCTGCATAGCCCATGTCCCAGAACACGTTGTGCATTTTCTGCATAGCACTCACTACGGTTTGTAACCATACATTCATTTGTATTATTGTTTTGATGATTGCACTTCCTTTTTCAGACTAGTAGGCTCTTGTCCCCAAGATCATGTCTTTTATGATTTTTCTGCTCCTCACTGTGTTCTCAGCTACCAGCCTAGTGCTTATGTGAATTGCTGAGTGAATAAACAAAGTATAGGTAACAATAACTGTCCACTTAATGACCAAGCTGTTTGAATGAAGACATTGGAATGATGAATGAGACTGATATTTGTGTATTTTTAGGTTTCTGGCATCAATAGTATTATAGTACAAACATTTTTAGCATAGATCAATATGAATACAGCTATATATCTCTAGCATTAGACAACAACGTACAGAGAAATTACATGATGATGATTTTAACATGGACACTAATGTAAAGATTTCTTAAAGTATATGTTCTGTCATAGTAATGCTGCATTTAGCCACCTTGACTTGCTTGTGTCAATGAATCACTGTTTATAAAAGACTCATGACAAGATATAGTTGGCCCTTTGTATTTCTTCATATCCTTGGATTCCGCATCTGAGGAGTCAACCAACTGTGGATTGAAAATATTTGTGGAAAAAAATCTGGAAATTTCCAAAAAGCAAAAGTTGAGTTAGCCATGTGCTATTAACTATTTCCATAGTACTTACATTGTATTAAGTATTATAAGAAGCAATCCAGCCATGATTTAAAGTATTACTATATGGGAGGATGTGCTGTGGAGTATATGCAAACACTATGCCATTTTATATGAGGGTTGTAAGCATCTGTAGATTTGGTATTCATGGGGATTCCTGGAACCAGTCCCTTGCAGACACCAAGGGATGACTGTACTTTGTTTCCATTCCCTAGGCTTCATTAACTACATATAACATCAGTATAAGTCATGTTTCTTTAGGCAACAAGCATATGGTTACATTGTCAACTAGTATTGATATAATAGATTCTATGAATTTGAATTAGTCAGAATTTGCGCTATAATAGAACTGTAGAAAATAGTATTCTCCCCTGTGTTATAAGCACAATATAGCACACAGGGTCTACATATAGTGTTGACTAATTCTATAATCCTAAAAACTTAATGGTATTTTGGCTAGGATTCTTAGTAAAGAACAAGCAAGTCTATTGTAATTTAAGCAGAAAAATGTATTAACTAAATTACAGCATTAGTGTTACTATGTGTTAGAGTTACTAGCTGTTCCATACAGTTCTAGTTTATCCTTGACATTATCAACAGCATCCCCTTCTATTCCCAGATGTGTCCTAGTTCAAATGGCAAACTGTATGATCCCCTATACAGGGCAATTGGGAGAGTTGGAGAAATGGATAAAGCTTTCAGGAACAAGACCTCTAGGTACACACAAAACTGGATTAACGAGGGAGCTGTCATTTGTCACCACCACTGACTCTAGAACCACTCCACAGATCTGCCACTCCAAAATCATGTCTCATGGATGAGAGAGGAATCCTCCATCACTCCCTGTACCTCTGGGGCTATTCACACCATCAAAATATGAACTCCTCATTCAGACCCTAGTTCCCCATATGACAGAAATCAGAAAACTGCTTGCACCATTTGTACAAGAGTCTGCGAAGATGTAGTTTGGGGGATTCCACCCGGGGAAAACAAGGTTGACAAAATAGAAAACAATTAATAACAAGAAGTGTATTTCAAATATTTTGAGTAGCTGCAAAAGACAGATGTTACCCTTTATCTGGACATACATCCATTTTCCAAACTTAAAACACTAGCAATAAAAACTATTTCCACTTAAAGAGGTAACAATCTCTCACCCAAATAAACAAACTCATTCTCTCCCTAGATGAGGAGACTATTTAGCACAATCGTTTTAATTTAGTACAATGTTTTAATTTAATACAGTCTTTTCTAGGTCTAATGTATGTAGTCATCACTACATATGTTTCCTTAATCCTGTCTTGGTGTTTGTAATTTTGTTGTTGTTCAGTCTCTCAGCCCTGTCCAACTTTTTGCCACCCTATGGACTGTAAACCTCTAGGCTCCTTTGTCCATGGGATTCTCCACTCAAGACTACTGGCGTGGGTTGCCATGCCCTCTTCCAGGAGGTCTTTCCGACCAAGGGATCAAACCCACATCTCACGTCTCCTGCATTGGCAGGTGGGTTCTTTACCGCTAGCGCTACCTGGGAACCCTCCAATATTATAAAGTAAATGGTCTTTATTTGATGTGAATAACTTTCCTCATCAACAACTGACTAGTCCATATTACCTTTATCTTTAGGTTAGTGATGACTCAGTTAGCTGGATTTCTTACCTATTGAGTAGACCCAAATTCCACTCATTGGGAATTGAGCCCCTGATGGCTCTTGTATGAGGTTAATCTAATTTTCCATTAATTTTTACTAATAGGTATGGAAATGTTAAGGAATATCCTATTGAAATTCTTGAGTTAAAGGAACTCTTTTGTGTTTCCATTGCATAACGGTAATTATTCTTTTCTAATCTTGCTTAACCCCACAGCCAACATGATAATCCGCTTGTCTGCTCTGTCAAATGACTTGAGACACTGTTGCGCTGGAAGTATTCCACTGTTGGTGGAAGTATTCCTCCCTTGAGTATCAAGATCCTTAAACCAAAGCAATTGAAAGTGGCAAGGATGTGAACTTAAATTCATGTTAGTGAGCCATTAAGGGAAAAGTGAGAAGTACCACTCCCATTTCATTTCCTGGTTCCTAAGCTCATATTTCTGGCCATGGCTGAAGAAACACTATGTATTGGATGTTATTTTATGGCATATGTTGTATTCTACAAGATGTCATCCTAATTTTGTGCCATGTCTTCTAATACAGGAACCAAAACTAAATCTTTAATAAGTCATTTTACTTTCGTATAAAGCCATCTGCTTCTAGTTGGAAATATTAATGTCTCCTAAATGCATCAATGTGAGGTCCTACTCATTCTGCTGTAAAATAGGGTCTATGGTCAGAACCAATGTTACATGAATTATAATGACAGAGACTGAAGCATTTGGTCAGTTCACAGATGATGTTGCTGGAAGAAACCTGGTAGACAAGATGGACAAATCCATGTCTAGAATGTGTCCATTTCAGACAGCAGCAATTCTATACTCATCACGTTGGAAGAAGCCTTATGTAATTAATCTGCCATCAGGTGGCCGGTTATTCCTTTTGGGGTATGGTATCATATGGCAGGACTCATGTTTGTTCACCATTGCTTTCAAATGGGGCATTTAGCAGAAGTAATATCCAGAAATCTGGGGGAAAAGAAGTCTGAGTTGTTAAGCCCATGCATCAGTTCTGTCTGAAACCATGACCACATTTTTTCATGAGACCACTTAATAATTACTGGGTCATGTGGAAAGAGGTCATCAAATCCACACGGCAGAACACCTTGTTCTGTCATCCACTAAAAGTTCCACATAGAGTCAGTCTTTTTGCATATTCACATAAATGTTCTCAAACTCTAGAAGGGTTTAAAAGTCTAGATTGGTCTTTGTGCTAGTCTTCCTTATCACCACCTCTCTAATCTTATTTCCCCAAGTCCCTGACTATCCAATTAAATTATCAGGTATTGCCTATAAATTAATATAGATCTGTAGCTTATCCTGCTTTCCAGATAAATGGATCACGAGATGCCCTGTTTGAAGTTTTGCCATTGGGAATATTTGTTTTTCTATATGAACAATCAGGTCACCCCAGAGTGGAGTTGACATGATGAAGTGCTCCACTTCTATAGGTGGGGTGACTGAGCTGCATTAAAGGGGATAAATAAACACTGCTGTGTGATGTGGACAAAATGAATACTTCTATACAACAGATGTTCCTATAGGGTGCTTTTTAGTATTGTCATTTCCAGTGGAGACAACAGTAAATTGGATTTTTTTTTTTCTCAGTAACCTGCTTAGAGTTCTCTTAATGAGGATAGTGGTGTGGTTTGAGAGAACAAAGGCAGCATGGCAGGAGTAAATATACTCAGAGAATGAGTCATCTGCTTTTGAAACTTCTGTTTTTAGGACCTACTTGAACCAGTTCACAAGGCGGCTTCCCTGGTGGCTCAGAGGGTAAAGCTTCTGCCTGCAGTATGGGAGACCCGGGTTCAATCCCTGCTTCGGGAAGGTCCCCTGGAGAAGGAAATGGCAACCCACTCCAGTACTATTGCCTGGAAAATTCCAAGGACAGAGGAGCCTGGTAGGATATAGTCCATGGGGTCGCGAAGAGTTGGATATGACTGAGCAATTTCACTTTGAACCAGTTCAAATAGAAATGATTTCCTGGGGATGATGTATGCTGCAAGGAATATCTGATTTTATAGCTCAGTAGTTGAGATAAAATATAGTTCACGGTGGGATGCTCAATTTCCATAGTCACATGTGTACTGCTCTCAAACATTCAGTCTCTACCAGGATCCAACAGCAAAGTGAGACTTACCTAGAAGGAGAATGCCATAGTTATTCACTTAAAAAGATACTGCACTTTGAAATGTGAGGGTATGCACCATAGTCTGGATCTTCCAGGGAGTCTTCTATTGCTTTGTGTCACATTGAAGGCTAGAAGACTTTCTGTGACCTGTTAATTATTTGCAGAAGCAGAGCTAAACATCATATATAATTTCTACAAAATACAAAAATTGAGCAAGCATCATTCCCCTTTCTTATGACAGTGGATGCATATTGGAATACTTTTCTTTCCTGTTGGAAGAGATATTTTGAGACACTGGTCTCCAGAAATTTCAGTCAACTGACAGGCCTCTGTATTTTTCATATCTTTTATCTTTTGATGGGGCTTGCCAGGTGGCATTAGTGGCAAAGAATCCACCTGCCAATGCAGGAGATGCAAGAGATTCCTGGGTTGGGAAGATCCCTGGAAAAGGAAATGGCAACCCACTCCAGTATTCTTGCCTGGGAAATTTCATGGACAGAGGAGCCTGGTGGGCTTCAGTCTGTTGGGCTACAGAGAGCCAGACACAATTGAGCGGCTGAGCACACATCTTTTGATATGTATATGTTTTATGGGTACAGATGTGAGAGTTGGGCCATAAAGAAGGCTGAGTGTCGAAGAATTTCTGCCTTCAAATTGTGCTGGAGAAGACTCTTGAGAGTCCCTTGCCCTGCAAGGAGATCAAACCAGTCAATCCTAAAGGAAATTAGCTCTGAATATTCATTGGAAGGACTAATGCTGAAGCTGAAGCTCCAATGCTTTGGCCATCTGATGCAAAGAGCCGACTCATTGGAAAAGACCCTGATGCTGGGAAAGATTGAAGGCAAAAGGAGAAGGGGGCAACAGAAGATGAGATGGTTAGATAGTATCATTGACTCAATATACATGAACCTGAGCAAACTCCAGGAGTTAGTGAAGGACAGGGAAGCCTGGCATGCTGCAGGGGGCATGCTCCATGGGGTCTCGAAAAGTCAAACACAACTTAGCAAATGAACAGCAATGGGACATACTCTTTCTGTGCGCTGCACTGCATTAGCATGGAATAGTTGGTTTACAGACCACTCTGATGTTCTGCGGGCTGAAGTATGGTAGTCAGTGAGTTCCTGTTGTTCTTTGGCAGCGAAGCCAGTCACGGTGTGTGTCTGTCCCTGCCAGGTGGAAACCATCTGCATCCAGCGTTCTCTGTTTACTGGGACAGAGGAGGAGACATTGGTCAGATTGAAAGGTCCATTCTAGCTACAATGCAGGGTCTGGACTGATTTTCTCTCCTGAGTGACAGCATCCTTCAGACATGACAATCCAATTGAATGGGAAACAACCTGTTGTTGTTCTGTGAGACCTCTCTTCTGCAACGGTCAGATAGGTAAATTAGACGTGAAGTGACAGTCATCACCAGTTGTGCATCTTGTGTGTGTGTGTGTGTGTGCGTGTGTGTGCGTGTGTGTGCACGTGCATCTTTTAAGTCTCCATTACTACAGGAATATGGTTCTGCTTTTCTTTTTTTTTGTCCACACCACATGGCATGGCCCCTTGCTCTGGAAGCTCAGAATCTTAACCACTGGACCATCAGGGAAATCCCAGGACATACATAGTTCTGTTACCATAACTTTATCCAGGTTATGGTAAACTTAAACCCCATCTGTATTAGAGTTCTCCAGAGAGACAGAGAACAATANCTGAGTGAACTCCGAGAGATGGTGATGAACAGGGAGGCCTGGTGTGCTGCAATTCATGGTGTCGCAAAGAATCGGACATGACTGAGCGACTGAACTGAACTGAACTGAACTGAAGTCATATCTGACTTTTTGCAACCCCATGGAATGCAGCATGCCAGGCGCTTCTACTATGTCCCAGTGTTTGCTCAAATTCATATCCATTGAGTTGGTGATGCCCTCTAACCATCTCATTGTCTGTCTCCCTCTTCTCCTTTTACCTTTAATTTTTATCATCAGTGTCTTTTTCAACGAGTTGACTTTTTCATAGCAGTTGACCAAAGTATTAGAGCTTCAGTAACAGTCCTTTTAATGAATATGAAAGTACTATCCAATTAATCTTCAGGGTTGATTTCCTTTAGGATTGACTGGTTTGCCCTCCTTGCAGTCTAAGGCACTCTCAAGAGTCTACTCCAGTACCACAATTAGAAGAGCATCAATTCTTGAGTGCTCAAGTTTCCTTATAGTCCACATGTCATATCTGTACATGACTACTGGAAAAAAAAAAAAAAAANAAAGAGTTGACTCACTGGAAAAGACTCTGATGCTGGGAGGGATGGGGGGCAGGAGGAGAAGGGGACGACAAAGGATGAGATGGCTGGATGGCATAACTGACTCGATGGACATGAGTCTGAGTGAACTCCGAGAGATGGTGATGGACAGGGAGACCTGGCGTGCTGCGATTCACGGGGTCGCAAAGAGTCAACCACAACTGAGCAACTGAACTGAACTGATGGTAACATATGAGGAAGACATGGCAACCCACCCCAGTATTCTTGCCTGGACAATCCCATAGACAGAGGAGCCTGGCAGGCTATAGTCCATGGGGATTGCACAGAGTCGGACAAGGCTGAAGTGACTTACTTAGCATGCATGCAACACATGGTAATATATAAGTAATAGGATTTATTTAACCCTATTATAACAAAGATGGTAGAGAAAAGAGGATAAACTGAGAGCAGTAACCCTCTCACAGCATTGTTGCTCAAACTCTGATGGCCAATTTGCTCAGGCCTTGCTGCATTCCTACTGAATCAGAATCCCCACTTGCGGGGCAGGGTCGGTTGGGGTGTNATGACAGTGGATGCATATTGGAATACTTTTCTTTCCTGTTGGAAGAGATATTTTGAGACACTGGTCTCCAGAAATTTCAGTCAACTGACAGGCCTCTGTATTTTTCATATCTTTTATCTTTTGATGGGGCTTGCCAGGTGGCATTAGTGGCAAAGAATCCACCTGCCAATGCAGGAGATGCAAGAGATTCCTGGGTTGGGAAGATCCCTGGAAAAGGAAATGGCAACCCACTCCAGTATTCTTGCCTGGGAAATTTCATGGACAGAGGAGCCTGGTGGGCTTCAGTCTGTTGGGCTACAGAGAGCCAGACACAATTGAGCGGCTGAGCACACATCTTTTGATATGTATATGTTTTATGGGTACAGATGTGAGAGTTGGGCCATAAAGAAGGCTGAGTGTCGAAGAATTTCTGCCTTCAAATTGTGCTGGAGAAGACTCTTGAGAGTCCCTTGCCCTGCAAGGAGATCAAACCAGTCAATCCTAAAGGAAATTAGCTCTGAATATTCATTGGAAGGACTAATGCTGAAGCTGAAGCTCCAATGCTTTGGCCATCTGATGCAAAGAGCCAACTCATTGGAAAAGACCCTGATGCTGGGAAAGATTGAAGGCAAAAGGAGAAGGGGGCAACAGAAGATGAGATGGTTAGATAGTATCATTGACTCAATATACATGAACCTGAGCAAACTCCAGGAGTTAGTGAAGGACAGGGAAGCCTGGCATGCTGCAGGGGGCATGCTCCATGGGGTCTCGAAAAGTCAAACACAACTTAGCAAATGAACAGCAATGGGACATACTCTTTCTGTGCGCTGCACTGCATTAGCATGGAATAGTTGGTTTACAGACCACTCTGATGTTCTGCGGGCTGAAGTATGGTAGTCAGTGAGTTCCTGTTGTTCTTTGGCAGTAAAGCCAGTCACGGTGTGTGTCTGTCCCTGCCAGGTGGAAACCATCTGCATCCAGCGTTCTCTGTTTACTGGGACAGAGGAGGAGACATTGGTCAGATTGAAAGGTCCATTCTAGCTACAATGCAGGGTCTGGACTGATTTTCTCTCCTGAGTGACAGCATCCTTCAGACATGACAATCCAATTGAATGGGAAACAACCTGTTGTTGTTCTGTGAGACCTCTCTTCTGCAACGGTCAGATAGGTAAATTAGACGTGAAGTGACAGTCATCACCAGTTGTGCATCTTGTGTGTGTGTGTGTGTGTGCGTGTGTGTGCGTGTGTGTGCACGTGCATCTTTTAAGTCTCCATTACTACAGGAATATGGTTCTGCTTTTCTTTTTTTTTGTCCACACCACATGGCATGGCCCCTTGCTCTGGAAGCTCAGAATCTTAACCACTGGACCATCAGGGAAATCCCAGGACATACATAGTTCTGTTACCATAACTTTATCCAGGTTATGGTAAACTTAAACCCCATCTGTATTAGAGTTCTCCAGAGAGACAGAGAACAATAGGATGTGTCTGTGCATGTTTGTGTTGCATATGTACATATTATGTGTATTATATATAAATATATATATATATTCACATTGACCAAATATCTGGGTATCATGGCCTAGCCTAGTGAAGTTGCTCAGTCGTGTCTGACTCTTTGCTACCCCGTGGACTGTAGCCCACCAGGCTCCTCTGTCCATGGGATTTTCCAGGCAAGAATACTGGAGTGGGTTGCCATTTCCTTCTCCTAGCTGACACATAAAATTAACCATCACATTTTCTTTTCATTCCCATAATACTTAGAAGCATCCTGATGGATCGTCAGTCTTCTTCCACATACCTTCCTTCCCTTACAAAATTGCGGGAACCCTGAAAGTCCTCTGTTGATAGGCTTCTTATTCTATATGTTGTTGCTGTTTAGTCGTTTCTGACTCTGTTGTGATCCCGTGGACTGTAGCCCACCAGGCTCCTCTGTCCATAGGACTTTCCAGGCAAAAATTCTGGAGTGGGTTGCCATTCCCCTCTTCAGAGGATCTTCCTGACCCAGGGATTGAACCCGAGTGTCCTGCACTGCAGGCAGATTCTTACCGCTGAGTCACCAGGGAAGCCCCCTTATTCTGTGTAACCAAGTGATAATTGAAGTAACTGTCACCACTGCTGCCACGGCTGGATTCTCCTTGCCTTGCAACCTGACAACACTGAATAAGCAGTTACGCATTCTCATTTCCTGAAAGCTTGGGTGTCCACCATTACATCTGTCATTAATCACTCTACTGGTCAGTGTTCTATTTGAAAATAACAACCCACTCAAGCTAGTCTTCACTGAAGTGAAGTGAAGTTGCTCAGTCGTGTCCGACTCTGTGACCCCATGGACTGTAGCCCACCAGGCTCCTCTGCCCGTGGGATTTTCCAGGCAAGTAATAAAGGATATTAGGTAGCCATAACTGGGAAGGCAGAAGAAAACGTCTAAGTTTCCATGATTCAAGTCCAGAGGAACACTGAAGAGCTCGCCTGAAGAGGGATGTGCTGTCCTGCTGCCAGCTCCAGAAACAGCAGCAGCACTGGCCCGAGGAGAATGCCCCTGGTGCCAGACCCGGTGGGTGGAGGCCTGAGAGTACAGGGCTTATGGCGCATACACAAAAGAATGGACTAGGAACACAGCCTCCTTTCATTCTAGTTTGAAAGAACATTCATCCTAACCTGTTGAATACCTAATTTCAAAACAGTGCAGGGTTGACAATGACATTTCCAGATAATTAGGTAAGAATATAAGCATTACCTTCCTCTTTAGAAGAAGGAATTCCTCTGAGTTCAAGAAAGCACTGGGGCCTCCCTGGGTGCCGCTAGTGGTAAAGAATCCACTTGCCACATCAGGAAACACAAGACATATGGGTTCAACCCCTGGGTTGGGAAGATCCCCTGGAGTAGGAAATGGCAACCCACTCCAGTATTTTTGCCAGGAAAATCCCATGGACAGAGAGGCCTGGTAGGCTACAGTCCATGGGGTCACAAAGAGTCAGACACAGGTGAGTGACAAAGCACAAGTAAACGTTATAACCACTGTAACCACACCTCTCAGCAACAACATGCTCTAGGTCATTGTGATGAAAAGGATTCTGAGATGGCCCTGAGATTCTGCTTCTGGTGTACATACCTTCTAGAGTTCCCTCCCTTAGTGTATGGGTGCAAACAGTGGGTATGCTGGGCTATCACTCCTGTGATTAGGTTACTAACTGACCTTGAGTTAATCACAAGGGAGATTATCCTGAGTCAGCCTGACTTCCTCAAACAAGCTCCTCATAAGTTAAGCATTAGTAAACTGTTTTCCCGCTGGTTTGAAGACAAGCAAACTGCCAAGTTGTGAGAGATGGAGGCACATGACTAGAACCTGGAGACCTTGGCTGACAGCCAGCAAGTCATGGGGACCTACACTGCAGAGCTAGATCTTTCAGACAATCCCAGTGAGCACAGAAGATGGTCCCAAGCTCCAGATGAAAACCTGGCTTGACTCACACTTTGAATTTAACCTTGTGGGAGCCTGCGCTGATAACCCGGTGTGCCTTCCTGGACTTCTGACCTACTGAACATGTGAGGTGACAATGGGTATTGTGTAAGTCACTAGTGTATACGAACTCATTGCACAGCTATAGAAAACAAAGACAGTTGTGGTTAGGAGGAGCAACCACTGAGAGAATTTTTAATCACTTAAAATGCCTCTCCAAATCTCTCCTTTGTGTTTGCTTTGGGAATGGAGGCTTTCTCAGAGATGTGGGACAAGAGAAAAACAAACTTAGCAGGACATCAAGGAACCCACTGGATGCCTCTCTTCTTCAGGCATAGAATCCTTATGCTCCAATGACTTAGAGAAATAAAACCTAGATTTTGAGGTTAGTCAAAAGGCCTGCCTCCAAGTCCCAAGATCTATTACAGAACTTGGCCCATTATTGGCCCATTAAAAATAGTAGCTGTAAGTCAACTATACTTCAGTAAAATTTTAAAAAAGGTAGTAGCTATGATCACTACTGTCACATACACATACGTACAGGAAAAACTCATTATTAGTACTTTTCATACTTTTTTCAGTTCTGTAATTTATAGGCTCCTGTTGCTTCTGCTGTGCATATATGTATCTTCCTGAGCACAGAAATTCTTCATGTTAAAACTCCCCAAATGTTATGTACTTCTTGTCAATTTCCAAAGGAAAAAAATCATAGTGCACGTCTTCTTTTTTATGTCCAAATTTATTTTATTGAAATAAAATAAGACTGGATGGTAGCATAAGTATTTTTGTCTTAGTAACTGGATCTTATTTTCAAATGATTGATCTGATTCACCAACAGATGATTTGATTTCAAATATTGTTTGAAAATACCTAGTGGCTGTATAACAGAATGTTTAACCATGCTTGGTAGACCTATCCCAATTATTTAGTTTCAAGATGTTGAAAACTTTCATATCCTCTGCTAATGTTTTCTGATCACTTAGAAGTTAGAAACTGTACTTGGCTGTGAGTATTGGAAACCAGAAAAGCAGAAGCTTAAATGAAGGCTTTTACTCTCTTCAGCTTAAATGAGTTGGACAGTACAGGGCTGGTATTGTCGTTGCCTGCTACCAGCATAATCTAGGTTCCTTCTGTGCTTCCGCTCAGCTATGCTTAATGGATGCTTGTTATCTCATGAGCCCAAACTCACGGTGTGCCTTCTGGCATCACATCTACTCTCCAGGAATATTTTTATTTGAATCTATACTGCTTTTAAAGAGGATTTTTAAAAGTTCCAACCAGTGGCATCCATTAATATCTCATTGATCAGGACACATGGCCACTTCTGTGTTTAAGAAGTTTGGTTAGTTTTGCTTTTATTAGTCGATCATTTTGTTGTCTCCCCCGAAAATGTGAGAATGGAGAAAATTATGAATTTTTGCCACATACAGCTTAGAGGAAAATTAGTATTATTCAAGAAGAAAAGTAATTTGAACTGTCCAACTTTGAATTGGCAAGCAACAAAACTATTTCAACATTTGCATGGCAGAGTTGGATACTGTAAAACAATGTGACAGTGCAACATGATAATATTGTCTTGAGACTAAAAGCTTATAAAAATCTTCAGCTATTCAAAGAAAACAGCGAGTTATAAATAAATTCCACTGGAAGTTCTGGCTCATAACTAAAATGGTCAAAATCCAATGTACTTTGTGTGGGTTCTTTGTTAACTATTGATTCTCATTAAGATTTTGAAAGATAAGCATTTTTTTTTTCCTAGAGCAAGCATCAATATTAGTATTCCACTTTTTATGGACATTTATATTGCAATACACATTTACACAGATGTTCTAAGAAAAAACCTGTGGAGAGATAGTACACAGATGATCAACATGATGAAAAATTTCAGTATAGAGATGTGTTCCTTAAATATGAAGATACCATGTTCTTGAACTTGATTCAACTGAGAATAATGTGACTTTTAGGAACAAGCCTAGAAGAATTGGACAATTTGTTTTCACCTGCTGAGGAAGCAGGTTAGTTTCCTTGGAGTGCAATTTCAAGTGGGAGGGAAATCATGAGTGAAATGTGAATGCTCACACTTCAGCAACAACTATCATTCAGTATATCACTAGTAAAAAGATTTCTAGAAGATAGCATTTTTTATACCTGCTAAAGTACACTTAGTTTACTAACAAGCATATAAAATATATTTGTGTCTTTGGTTTTCTTGCCCGTAACGTGGAAAAAATAATTGTATCTACTTCATAAAATTAAAAGAATTAGAAGTCAACATGTAAAGACATAGAATGGGGTTGGAACATAATAAATGCTTACTGAGTTTGCTACTATTTGTTATGAAAGCAAATCCAAAAATNGATTTCTAGAAGATAGCATTTTTTATACCTGCTAAAGTACACTTAGTTTACTAACAAGCATGTAAAATATATTTGTGTCTTTGGTTTTCTTGCCCGTAACGTGGAAAAAATAATTGTACCTACTTCATACAATTAAAAGAATTAGAAGTCAACATGTAAAGACATAGAATGGGGTTGGACCATAATAAATGCTTACTGAGTTTGCTACTATTTGTTATGAAAGCAAATCCAAAAACAGGATTAATAACATCCATTCTTTGTATGGAGTTAGTGTAGGTTGTCAAATGATGATTTATTCTTCCTGGTGAAGATGAGGAATGGTGAGTTAAAATTAAATTTCTGCCACCCACCTCTTTTTGTTGTTATTGTTGGCAATGATGAGATCATTTCACTTTTATTCACCTGTGGGGCTTAGCAAGACTGTTGGAGAAGGACTGAGCAAGGGAGTTACAATCACTGAGTCAACAGGAATTAGCTCTCATTATCTGGACCCTCCAATTCCTTTGCTTATTTGTAAAGTCTATTTTATCCTTGTTGGTTCTAAGATTTCTGCCTTTAAGTTCCAAGATTGTATATTTCCTTCTGAACCTACTACAAAGAAAGAAATCACTGCTTCCAGAAAGTGTGTTTTGCTCTTAAGATCCCAGGCAAGGTGAAGGCCGCTGTTCTGGTAGAGGTTGATGACCACTGGCAGACAGCATTATCTTAACAGGGAGGTAAAATTAGTAACTACTATATTCTAAACAAGGAAACCACAGAAAGACAGGCAATAAAATGTCACATTTCATACTATGATATCTCTGTTATCAAGTGTTCAAGTTTTCATAAAGACATCTTGAAGGTAAATGAGGAGAGATGCATGGTTAGAGCACTAGGCCTGAGGCTCAGCTCCACTTCTCACTGATTATGTTTCCTTCAGGGAACTTGGCCTCTGTGAGGATGGCCGCTGTACTCAACGAAGCAGTACAGAAAATACCTTGGCTTAGAGTAGATGCTTATCTCTTTCTCTGCAGAAGCCCAGAGATAGGTAGTCCCTCTCTGGATTCAAGGTGTTGCTTTGTTTCCAGCCAGGTTATGGCCAGCAGGAAGGAAGTAAAGGGTCAGAAACACACACTCAATCTTTTTTAGGGCAAACTCAGGAAAATGGCACAAAGCACATCTCACATTTCATTGGCCAGAACCAGAGGTCACATGGCTGCTTTTAGCTTCAGGAGTGGCTGGGTGAGGTAGCGGTCTTTAGCTAAGTGGCCATGTGTCTACCTACAGCTCTACTACTATGGAAGCAAAGAATGGATATTGGAAGATAACAAGCAACACGTCTTATCTGTTCCATCCACCTCTCAGTGTTTGGGAGAGGATAAACTCATAACCAAATAGAAAAAGCACAGGACTGGTTTTAGCCCATTTTTGTGCTGCCACTGATAGGCTATGTGAGTAATCCACATAGCCTGACTATTGTGGGGAAGAAGGAGGAGCCCAACAAGGAGGCTGGGCTAAAACGTTCTATAACTCCTGTGTATAATTGTATAAAAGGCTATTTTTCTCTTGGCGTTGGGAAAAATGTGCAGCTTAGATGGGAAAGAAACTTTTAGGAAAGTGACTTAGTGTTTCTTCTTGAGAATGTATGCATATTTTAAAAGTGACCCAGAGATTTAAAAAGTTATGAATCACTGTTATACACGTGAAACCTATGTAATATTGCTCACCAACTATATACCTCAATAAAAATAAATAAACAAGTGACTCATAAAGAAACAGAAGTAGAGATGGAGAATAAAGAGGTAAGCTTCACCTTAGACTTGCAGAGTAACCCTGAAATAGACAGGATATGGAACCCTGGAACCCGTCCCAAACTGTCCTCATGTCCCCTGCTCCCCAGTGTGGGTGATAGTCTCAGAGTGCTGCTCCCCACCATCTGTCCCATGTAGGCTGTGCATATAGGCTGTGTGCATGTGTGTGTGTTGGGGAATAATGTGGGTGTGATTGGGACACATTCTAGGATAAATACAATTAATCTATGGAGTGGAGGGTTTTTATTCATATGGGGAAGGATCACGGAAGGCTCTCTCTTTGAAGACCTCAATGGACAGAAGGCAGGCTAGGAATTGGAGTTTATCCACAAGGAAACTCCCATCATGTGTTTAAAATCCCCTTTCCCTTCAATTCTTATATTTGGCATCCAGTTATAAATCTATTCTCTATAATTATCCCCTGATATTCACTACAGTCTGTTCATGTAGTAGCCTATGCTAATAATAATGTAGGAAATTAAGGAATGATGGGGTGCTGAGAAGCCCGGTATTCTTGCTGACCCCATCCCTTCTGGCCAGCATCACCAATGGCAGTCTTATTCCAAAGGAAAAGAGTGGTCCTCCAGTTCTAAGATCAACAGAAAAGCCATCAGAGACCAAGGTAGAGGGGTTTGGAGTCAGGTCAGTGGAGAGAGAGGTGACAGCCCCATGGTTTCTGGAAAGAAATGAGACAAGCCCCAGATTTTGAAGGATACACATGTAAATATTTTTTCCTGAGACAAAATGGAAGTGGGGAAAATCTCAAATATAAGTGGGAAGGATAGGGTCGTAAGTAAGGGTGGTACCAATTGAGTAGAGGGCTAGGATACTTCCAGGGGCAGACACCTATGTTCCACACATAGTTACACAAGACATGACGGCAAGTCGAGAGTGGATGAGCGAGTGCACTGAAGGTCCAGCTGATCCTGGAGTCCAGGACACACTGGGAGGAACAGCATGCTGGATAAAGCACACCAGGTAGAGAAGGGAACGAGGACGTGCAGGAGGCCCTGTGGGCAAAGCACGAGTCACACGCGAGTGCCTGGGCACGAGCAGACGGCCAGGGCAGTGGCCAGTGGGGGGGGCGGGCAGAGGACACAACCCGAGGTCTGCCTTCCTACCCAGCTGGCAACCGTGACGTTACACTGTGATGTACTTCAAAACCTCGAGGTCTCAGAAGTGCATGGAAAAAAGATTTTTTTGGTTGCAGTTTTTCTTTAATGCCAGAAAACTGACATTCCTTGATTATGATTGAAAGAGAAAACTTTTCTGACAATACTGAGACTTTCTTTGGCTTTTTATGTGATGAACGGCCCACTTAAGCTTACTCTTTACTGTCTCTATGAGAGGACATCCTTGGCCCATTCTATCCAGCAAGTATTTCCCAGACTTCACTGACAAAGAGAATCACTTCGGTTTTACCCCAAACCAACAGAATCAGAATCGCAAAGAAGGGACTCCAAGGATCTGCATTTTTTAAAACAAGGGCTTCTGTGAATTCAGGTACACTTGGGAAATATGATGTTCTCTAAGCAGTGGTTAGGATGCTAGGGTGGTTCTGGAGGCAGTAAGCAGGTGTAAGTCAGTGGACTTACGATGGGACACAAGAGGAGGCTGGAATTCAGGTAGAAAAGAAAGTTAAAGTGAGAAAATGGACACAGAGATTCTAAGAGTAGCAGGACCCCAGAAACAGATTTCCAAGTTTTTGGTCTTAGTTTTGCTTTCCAGGCTTCATCTCCTCACACGCAAAACGAGAGATTACCCTACTTTCAGAGCCCTGTTGGGAAGGGCCCCTCAGGCCATTCACAATCTCCTCCTCAACCCAAGCAAACCAGCATGGATTTGCTTTGCTCATCAGGGCTTCTATATCAGTGAGTGTGTGCGTGATCAGTTGTATCTGACTCTTTGCGACCCTATGGACTCCATCCCACCAGGCTTCTCTGTCCATGGAATTTTCCCAACAAGAATATTGCAGTGGGTTGCCCTTTCCTTCTCTAGGGGATTTTCCTGACCCAGGGATCGACCCTGCGTCTCTTTTGTCTCCTGCATTGGCAGGTGGATTCTTTACCACTGAGCTACCTGGGAAGCCCCTTCTATATTAGAGTTTATTTAAATAAAGTGTTCATTTTTCCAAAGTTTGAAAACTGCCGCACTAAGTGATTTCTAAGGTCCTTTCAGCTTAGAAATATAAAGTGTGTCTGCTGCCACAATGCCAACAACACAGATCATTAGCACAGAAAAGAGCACCAGGGGCCTTAGGAAGCAGGTCACATTATGAGGTCCGGATTTTTTTTTTTTTTTAATATTGACTCCTGCTGTTCAAGCCTGCTGGCTTCTTTGTGTGGGCTGACATTTAACTGGAGAGGAAATAACTGTGGTATCTCCATGAATTTAGCAGCTCAACTCAAAGACAAAAATTTACCCCAGAGGTTGTTATCATTGTGTGGACAAAATAATAACTGGCTAGTTTTCTGAATTTTCCCTCTTTTCACTAGTTATTTTAGTATCAAGTAGCTATAATTAAACGTGAGTTCCATCGAGTGACCTGGCATAAGAACAGCTATGCACTCAGAAGCAGATGTAGCCAGCGGCAAGCCAGGTGGCTGGTGGGAGAGCTTGTCAGCAGTTTAGAGATGCCACTTCCTTCATCTGGGCACTACACACCAGGACATCTTCAGAAACAAGCATCTGTTTAAGATGCTTATAACCTTTGTTTTCCTGCTCACCCTTTAACCCAGGAAAGACTGCTAAGTGTATGTGGTAAAACTTGGGTGCAAGTCCAACTCTGTATTTACTGTGTACTTCGGACAAATCATCTCTTATCTAATGTGGGGATAATAATACCTACTTTGCAGCACTGCTGTAAGAATTAAAGAAGATAATGCATGTGAAAGCATTTTGTAAATAGCACAAAGTCTTACGAATATAAAGGTGCATTTATCATAATGAATAATGGCGCCATATTCAAGCAAACAACATTAGGAAAAAAACACTATTGCATTCACAAGCTCTACAAATGCTTTCATATATAACCAGACAATATGCATCTATTAACACATCCATTTATTCACTCATTCACTCAGTTGCTGCTTGTACAGCACCAGTCCCTGTGGGAGACTAGAAGCAACCAAAGGGGAATAGTTAGATGAAAAATACATTTAGGGTTTGATGATTTGTTAGATGTTTGATGACAGTTCAATGTGTGGGAGACCACTATCACGTTCCAGGTACTGGGCTTCTCCCTGTGGGTATCTAAATTGTTAAGACTCTATTTCCCCAGTGGAGAGGCTCATTGTCATAGAATGGAGACAGAGGCTCAGGCAGTCTGAAAAATCCAGTGATTATCCAGAGCTGGCCCCTAGCTTGGCAAATAAATGCTGACCGAACACAGATTTTATCTTAAGAGATTTTACTCTTAGGGCCACGTTTCAGAATGTTCATTGCTCTCCCCATTCCCCCTGTAACCACACTTAGCCATGTCTTGCCTGGATGCCCAAGAGTCTCCCGAATGCCTAGAATAAATTTCACAGTGTCTCTTCAGGGATGAGCCCAGTTTGACCTTTCAGAGTAAAATGACTAGACTCATAGACAGTGGTGTGAGAGTTTTCAGTCTCTTTAACTGAGTGCTAAAGGGAAAATAACCTTTTTAATAAAAAATAAAAATTGGTGTGCCTCCCATTGAACATGTTCTTTTAAATTATAGTAGAAAACACTTAAGTGATTTATTACCTACACATAATTATTCTGCTGAGGAAATAAGCAAGATGAAATAGAGATAAATGGATCTGGGTGGTTTTTGGCGTGTTAACTGGGCCAGCATGTCCTTTGATTTACCTGTATCACATTACACCAAGCTCATCCAGGCGTTAGTCACCCCCATACTCATCACAGAGATCAGAGCTTTGACTTACACATGGTTAATTCCAAACTTGCTTTACTTGTTTTTCATGGATGTAAATAAAAACAAATGTAAGCTTGACCATATAATCTCTGATGGGAAGGTTGAAATTGGATGGTAACTACTAGAGTTTTCCACTAGAGTGGAACTTTGTCCCTTGATCTATCTCACTTCTCTCAGGAAATGATGACAATGAATATGGAAGTTTTCCCCCTATTAAGTACACCTCTCCTGCCCCATTTCCCTCTTTCTTAAGAGCTCTTAGGCCATAGAAGAGCATGGCATCTATTTTGCAATCCAAGGAGGTCAAACAAGGATAAAGGCGGGGTTTCCTGCTGGGGGAGCCCTCCAAAGCCAGCAGCCTTTTCTCTGAGCCTCTGTAAGATGCTCCTCCATGTCCCCTGATATTCTCTGTGCCCTTCACTTGAATTAGGTCTGATGTTTCCTGCTGGGGGGCCCCTGGTGTGTATTTGTCCTCTGCACGTTAGAAAGGCTCCCAGGCACTATGAGGTGCTGAAGCGGGTGCCTTGTTGTTTGTTATCAAATGATTCCTCTGAGAAAGGCCAGTTTCTCTTCCACAGCCTCGGGGGGCGAGAGTCCGTTAGCTCCGGACACAATTTTGCTGTGCCTGTGCCTTAGTGCCGTGGTGCTATGTAGTTTCCATTTGTTTATCTTTTTTTTTTCTTTTTACTGCTGTTGGATATAGACAAAATTTATATGTCCTTTCCTGCTCTTTAACACTGTACCATTAGTATAACGTGTACCACTTTCTTTAAAGTATATTTACTTCTAATAGGCTTGGTATAGCCTTATAGCTACAAAAGGTTATGTCAGAAATATTGGAACTTGTTTAGGTCATGCATTTCTTATGATCAAATGTCATTACATGTTGTTGATTTAGTTGCTAAGTCATGTCAGACTCTTTTGTGACCCCATGGACTGTAGCTCCAAAATCACTGCAGATGGTGATTGCAGCCATGAAATTAGAAGATGCTTACTCCTTGGAAGAAAAGTTATGTTNTATATATATATATATATTAAATCTTCTGATCTCTCTTTTATAAAATCCCTATTTTTCATATGCTATATGAGACACAACAGAGGTAATATCCTTTTTTTATATCAACTGCTCTTAGCAACATATACGATCTTCTAGACCAAATAATAACTATTGATCAAAACCTCCTTGTAAATAATAGTGGACTCATAACTAAATTATGTCCAAAGTAGCCCAAAGTGACTTCTATCAGCTACTTTCCTTAAGAGATACTTTCACGTTCTTCTTTGGTCCTCCATTTGACCACTACCTAAAAAGTTGATGCAACATCTTGTATCATATGGTTTAGAACCATGTCTTAGGATTGGTGGAAGAGTTAACTGTGAGTTGAGAATGTACTAAAGTAGAGACATTATTCTAACTTGGACAGCTTGCCTTCAGGTTGAGTAAGGTGGTTAAAAAAATACTAAAATAAACTGCTATATTGTTTACAGCACTGATATATGATTTTCTTAATCATATCCATTCTCATTCTAAAATTTTAAGAATGATGGTAATCATTGCTTTTGGCAATAAGAGAAATACATTTATTTCTCAACGCAGAAGTACCAGAATTACATAATACATTTTAGTCCAAAATAAATGTTACTGAACACTGCTTATCAGAACTGGAATATTAAGGGAAAGGAAAATCATAGAGGCAACTTCTGGCATAACTAGGGGGAATATAGGCAAATAAGAGGGTGTTGCATAGCAATCTAAAGAACAAATTATACATAATGACAAAAAACTAAATTTTATATAAATCATTTATTCTAAAGTAAAACATTTAAAATTTTTAAGCACGCTAAATTGTTGGTAAAAAGGTTGATAATATCTATCACATAAGGAAAACATGATAATTTACGGACTAGAATACAGTAAGTACTTAATCAACGTGCATGCTAAGTTGCTTCAGTTGTGTCCAACTCTGAGCAACCCTATGGACTACAGTACACCAGGATCTTCAGTCCATGGGATTCTCCAGGCATGAGTACTGGAGTGGGTTGCTGTGCCCTCTTCCAGGGGATCTTCCTGACCCAAGTATGCATCTCTTATGGTTGCTGCATTGGCATATGGGTTCTTTACCACTAGCACCACCTGGGAAGCCCTAATCAATGTGAGTCACTGCTTTTTGTTTTACTCAGTATTATTTTGTATTCCCTTTTTATTAACACTGAAAGGTTGGTTTTATCTCAGGACACTTCAAGTTCTAAGTAAAGTGCTTTGCATATTTAAATGACCAAAATAATTGTGAAATTTAAAAACTCTTTCTTATTCAAAATTATTTTTCTTGCTATTGGGGAATGACTTAATGGAATTAAAATATACTAAATTTTTAATTATATGTAACCATTTTCTAAATAATTCTTATTTATGAAAGCAAATAATGCGTAAGTATGTGTCTAGTCTAAAATCATATGATTTGGTTCAGAAGTGCAACCACAGGCCCCACATATTTTAATCACAGTTAGGTCTCTTTATTCCATATCCCACATACACTGTTTTTAACTCTCTTTTCCTTAACATATTTTTTTCATTACATTTTAATGAATTTTCTTTCATGTCATAAGAAAATATAAAATTATTGTTATTTTAGTAAGGGAGTTTACAAATTACCTTTTTTAAAACTGTTTTTATTCATCTTAATTTTTTCAGTTATTGTGTATAAAAAAGTTTTTAAAAGGCACATATATTCTAAACCCCGGAATCAAACCAGCATCTCCTGCATTGCAGGCAGTTTTTTTACCAACTGAACTGTGACGGAAGCCCCATAAATATATCCAACATCTTATAAATAAGCATTTTTACTGCATATTGCATATAGTTTGCCAAAAGAGGTTATTTCTAAGATAAAGGGGAATAGTAAATAAGTGGCAATTCAAATTCTGCAACACTTTCACCTTCCATTAAAAACGAATTATTATATTAACATTTATATGCTTTAGTGGAATTGTCTTGTTGTAAATGTGCACCTCATGTGAAGAGTTGACTCACTGGAAAAGACTGATGCTGGGAGAGATTGGGGGCAGGAGGAGAAGNGATTTCTTTGGAGGGAATGATGCTGAAGCTGAAACTCCAGTACTTTGGCCACCTCATGGGAGGAGTTGACTCATTGGAAAAGACTGATGCTGGGAGGGATTGGGGGTATGAGGAGAAGGGGATGACCGAGGATGAGATGGCTGGATGGCATCATGGACTCGATGGACGTGAGTCTGAGTGAACTCCGAGAGATGGTGATGAACAGGGAGGCCTGGCGTGCTGCAATTCATGGGGTCGCAAAGAGTTGGACACGACTGAGCGACTGAACTGAACTGAACTGGACTGTAGCTCGACAGTCTCTTCTGTCTATAGGATTTCCTAGGCAAGAATACTGAAGTGGGTTGCCATTGCCTTCTCCAGGGAATCTTCTCCACCCAGGGATCGAACCTATGTCTCCTGCATTGGCAGGCAGATTCTTTACCACTGAGCCACCGGGGAAGCTCCCCACTACACATTAGTGATCTTATAAGAAACCTCATAATAATTCTAAGACTAAGGTTATCCTGAACACACTGTCATCACCCTTTCTTCCATATTGTTATAATAAAGGCAGTTAACATTTGCCCAGGGTATAGCAGTTTGGGGGGCTTCCTGGGTGACTCAGTGGTAAAAAATTCGCTTGTGTTGTGGAAGATGCAGGAGGCACCACGGGTTCAATCCCCAGGTCAGGAAGATCCCCTGAAGGAGGGCATGGCAACCCACTCCAGTACTCTTGCCTAGAGAATCCCACAGACAGAGGAGACTGGCACACCACAGTCATAGGGTCGCCAGAGTTGTACACAACTGAAGCGATGAGCACACACGCATAGCAGTTTGGAAAGCACTTTCCTATTAATCACCCATTATGTTCTTTCCAACATTATCAATGTCATTTTACAGATAGAAACCTGTGGCTTAGAGGACAAGAGATTTGCCCCAGGTTCATTTAGCGGGGTGCACGGGGAGCCAGGATTTGAGGCTAGGCTTCTGACCATAGGACCACAGAGGCCGCCCAACCCATGCACGTTTTCTGTGTTTCTCGAGATTTGGAGGAGCCAACCAAGACCGCATAATGACAAACTTATAAGGTGGAAGGATGAAGATTTGGTTCCCATTTTTCTGCCCATACTTGTGTGATCCTGAGCAAATGTCTTAACTCTTGAAGGCCTCAGCTTCCTCCTTTCTAATAGGAAGGGCTGGAACAGCCCAGTGTTTGTCAGTGGGGATGGCTTCATGCTTGCATTTCTAAGGATCTGCAAGTGCCTATGTGGCTTCATGGAGGTGGAGGCTGAACTCAGATCATTCTTCAGGCTTGTTTTCAAATTTCAGAGTTCTTTTTTTTTTTTTGGTTGCACTGGGTCTTTGCTGCTGTACACAGGCTTCCTCTAGTTGCAGCAAACAGGGACTACTCTTGTGGTGCAGGGGCTTCTTCCTGCAGTGGCCTCTCTTGCTGCAGAGCACAGGTTCTCAGTAGCTGCATGGGTTCAGTAATGTGGTGCATGGGCTTAGTTGCTCACGGCATGTGGAATCCTCCTGGATCAGGACTCGAACTCATGTCCCCGGCATTGGCAGGATTTCTAACTACTGTACCACCAGGAAAATCCTATTTAAATACTATCTTAGTTCAAATGTTATCAATGTGAACTTTAATTGTATTTTAGGAGAAATCAGTCACCATGCATGAAACCAACAGAGATGTTCAAACTTGTTTTGCAAACCTAACCCCTCACCCAACCTGCTTTGGAATACAAAAGGATTAAATGTGAAGAGATCAGGAATGAATGGAAATTGGAAAGTTTCTTTAGAGAGATGTCAGTATGCTCCTCAGCCCACCGAGAGGGAGAAGGAGGTGCTTTTCCCTCACTCCATGATTCATGACCAGGGCTTCTGGGAGACCGCCTGATTTGTGCCCCTGCAGTCTGAAGTGACCCTGTGGACCTGGATCTGACTTCACCTTGAGAAATCTAGATCCAGTAGCTGGCTTCCACATGGAGTGGAAGACTGTGGCTTAGGAAGTAACTGCACTCCTTTTGAGAGAAAGGCCAGAAGTGTGTGCTTTTTGTGAACTACATGCAGGAAACAGATAGAGCTAGCTTGGGGCTGCCTTAGAGTTTACCTAAGAGAGCTCCCTAGGGTAGCAAGGAGACCTCAGTAGAAAAAGCAGGAGGTAGGGACTGATGAAAGATGTGTTAGAAACTAATTCTAAAGACATTCATACCTTTGTCACAGGAACAGCAAGTGTAAGTCGACAGAAGAGAGAATCTTCCAAGAACCTAAAACATCACCCCATGAGAGAGTCAACTTGAAACATTTACTAGGCCCAGGGAGCAGCTGTATCACCCATGACATGAGTAAGATTTTCTGCTTCTTTGTCCTTCCTTTTTCTCCTGACCCTTTAATTCTGGAGGTGTCACAAACTGTATCAATTAGTTGGGACAAAGCAGGTGGAAGAAGGAGGTGGGAAGCTGAAGAAACAGCCAGCCCAAAGCCCTTCCCCACTGCCAGGCCCAGCCTAAAGCTGTCTTCACTGGGGAGTAGAGAAGCATAAACTTTGAAAGGAGCTCAGAGTTTTGGTTAAACTGGGCTCATCAGGTTAATAACTGAAATGAACTTGTTTGGAGGAGTGCAGTGAGCAAAGGATTTTCTCATTTTGTCTGGCACTAAATAGCATCCAAAGGACAAGGAGCACCAGTATGAAAGAATGAGCTTGCAGAGGTAGTGAGGAGAAAGGCATAAGGTTATTTTCTGTTACCCTTCATGGGTCCTGAACACTGGTAACAATGGTAAATACACTAAAAATAATACCATTTTTCTTTGTTCCTGATAAATTGATTTGAAAGAGTTCTCAATTTAAAAAGCTGGAAAGTGGCAAAAGCTCAATGATAGAGAAAGACCCTTCCAGCACAGGCATCAATGTCAGTTGGTACAGAGTGGGAAAACACTGTGGACTGTTATCTCCCCTTCCTTATTGTGTTCACATCCATTTAGATCTTATGGATGAAATTAAAGGAACTGAAATTGTTCCCTTCTCTACAAGAGGAGACCTCACAACTTTGATCCTGGTCCCTCCCAGCTTCCCCTACCCCCAAACACAGAGACATTAATAAACCTATGTCTAAATTAGGGGGAGAGTGGAAGAGGAAATCAAGAAGGGGCAACAAAAATGAGGTTAAGGAACAGAAAGAGAAAGAGGAAGTAGAGGGAAAGGTTACTGTGGGCAGAGAGTTGCCTTCCAGATCAGAAAGGAGAGAGAGTTAGAGCCTCTGGAGCAAGAACAGGGACCACCTTTCCGCTGACAAGCTCCCCTAGCACTGCTTTTCCACTCTACCCTTTGCTCCCACTCTCTGGGGAATGGTGGGAACACCCCACTTGAACCGTTCTGCCCACAATTCCAAACACATTCTTGGCCTCTGTACATCTGCTTAGGTTCTCACCTACCTCCCCTTTCAGTGTCTTTCCTCTCTTATATACTCCTTGAGGGTCTCACCAAAGTCCCTCCCCCAAGGCTTGTTTCTCATCTAGATGGACAATCTGACACAGGGTCCCCAATAGCTGCTATAACTTAGTGCATCTTAGAATACCAATTATATTTGCTGCCAAGCAATAAACTTTTCCTTTGCTTTTGCGCACAAAAAGCTTTATTGTCTGTCTCCATGTCGTCCACAGCTTGGAAGAGAGCTCGAGAGTGATTAAAACGCTGCCCAAGGGCTGCAGGGAGAGGCTCAGGCTGAAGCCCTGACTCCAGATGGGTGCAGAGGGCCCCCTCAGGGGCCTCTGGGCTGCCAAGGATCTAGTCCCCATCTTCTTGATGAGATTCACGGGCTCGCGGGCGCGCCCGGAGAGCTCCAGGAAGAAGGAGCTGGTGGTCTGCACTGCAGGACCGAGGGCACGCGGGTCCAAAAGCACCCGGCTTGGTTCTTCTCCCGGGCCATGGAGGCTTCCGCCGCACCCAGGGTCTTGACTTACTTATCATGGGACGGCGCTTGCACGTTCTAGAAGAGGGGCCTGCACCACCCTGGTTTGGCATCTTCCAGAAATGCCGGGCGCCCTGGCACTTCTCCTCGGCCGGTCGGTGGACATCCCCACTCCTTCCAAGGCGCCGAATCACGTTGGAAATAGAGGCGCTGGGAGAGGTAAGTGTAGCAGGTCCCTCAGATGCGGGCCGACCTGGGGATTACCGTGGCCTTGCCCTTGGTGGAATAACTCTTGACAAACCTGGGAGCTCCTGGTTGATGTAAGGAGCTCAGCTCAAACAGACTAACAAACAAAACAAAAAGCCAGTGTTGGCTGGTTCCGGAGGCCGAGGATGACTAAGTGCTTGGTTGCAAAGGTTGAGGCTGGAAAAGAGGCTGGAGGTTGGAGGGTGCTGGGAGGCTGGAGCAAGGGACGGCCTTGGGCCTGTGGGATCCAAACACTGTTGAAGCAAGAGACAGATTAGCGGGCCGCAGGGCACTCTGCCGAAAGCAGTTTTATATTAAAGCAAACTTGAGCGTATTATGGTGTGGAATATAAAATGAGCATGAATGTCCAATCCAACAGGAGACTTGACTGATCAGTGTCCAGCCTTCAGCTGCTTTGAGGTCGATTCACTCAGATCCTCAGGGCTCTCTGTTCACCCTGCTCTGCTGCTGGAGGTGTTTCCCTGGAAATTCTTGAGGAAATCTGGCCTCCTTTGTTTCCCTTCTTAGGAGCATCTGTATTGGGAACAGCAAAGAGTATTCAAGAACCAAAGAAATGGTGCTTTACAGATAGAAATGAAGGTGGTTTGATGGGAGGTGGAAGAGATCTGTTGGTGGGTGTGTGAAGCAACTTCATTTCATATATTCTGCCAACTGATGGGGCCAGCTCTGTTTAGAAATCTCTGTGTGGGCCAGGTAATACAAATAGGAAAGATTTTATGAGAGTTTAATAGATCGGCTTTCTCCAAGGTATGTTTCATGAGATTCTAGTCTGGTAAAGTGTCAAAAAAGAAGAGTTCCATACTCAGCTTGGGAGATGCCATCTTGGAAATACAACAAGTATGAAGATATTAAAGGTTACTAGAAAGCAGGTAGCAAACCAGACAGCTTTGCCCAAATATGGTATATACATATATATATATGTAACTTTTTAATAACTCCATTGTAATACTTTAGAATTATATTTGGGGAAACATGCTTAGGGAAACACCATGCAGTCTAGAAGTTACCAATCTTTTCCTCACCCAGGACCCCTTTTTAAGTTTTCCCCGTTTCTTTCATGTTTTGAACATTTTTCCTAGTAAATAAACCCATACTTATCTCTCTCAGATGAAGTTTGTGTAAGCAGAGGAATGTATAAGCAATGTTCCCTGCTGCAGATTCCTTCGTTTTGATTCTCAACCTGTCTCTGTTCCTACGCCCATTCTGCTGTGGGTATTCAGTTTGCATATTATAACCTGGTAACAGTCTGAGCCCTCGGTTTCATCAGTGAAATGCATATGCATATGAAATGCATATGATATCATCAACAGCCAATCAGAACTTTTGAGCAACGTGAGGTAGATAGTTGCCAGACTGAAATGATATAATTGTAGCCCCAAATAAAGAAATAAGATGTTATAGTTAACATGTAAAGAAATGTACAGTGCATATATAGTTGTCTTTAGAAGTTTAAAAATATTTAAAATAGCTCCAGGATGTCTTGCTAACTTCACAGATCCCTCAGCATCCAGGTATTACACGTTTAAATGTACAATGGGGCCATTTTACAAATGTTATTATTGCACTTCTATGACATGTTACATTTGTATTCAGAGTTCTATTACTGTAAAGATAACTTCTTATTAGATAAATTCCAAGATCATAAAAGGTGATAATGTATTACAAAAAGTATGAGAAAGTACGGAAATTGTGAAGCATGACAAACCCATTGATCTTAAAGCAGAAATTTTTATTCCCAGTTAGTTGAATATGAAGACTTTAGAAGAACCGCATCTTTGTATTGTATTTTACATATGACAAAGCCCTTCTCTAATCAATCATCTCAATTCTCCCAGCAGTCAGGTGATGTTTTCGGTAGACAATGTGGCATTGGCCACATTATATGATTTTTAAAAGTTTTTGGTTACAGATGTTAGAATCATGAATTACCTTCTGCAAGAAAGAAAGGTTACTGGTGGGTGTTTTTTTTTTTAAATAGATGTCTAGGAAGCACTGAATAATCAAAACACTGGAAGAACAGGTGCAACTGGGTTATAAACACTTCGAGCCAGGGACTAGAAAGTTGTCAAGATTTTTCTCAATCTCACATGCCTCTCTGGGTATTTATTCTCTCTCATTTTAGACCGCCTTTCTGTACTTTGTGGGAGACTTGTTTACCAGAAGCACCTGAGTTTTATATCTTAAGTATGGAGCCACTGGAGAGAGATTAGTTCAACTCATATCTCATTCCAAGGCCACAGCCACAAAGAAGACTGTAGATCAGCTTAAGTCCGGTGCTTAGCTGAAAAAGGATGAACAGTAACCAAGGAGCTGGTGCCTGATGTACCCTTACAGTGGCTCCTGTGGCAAAAAATGTAGGTGGGGAGGAGTTGTGCGAGTGGAGGTGGGGTGGGAATTGATTCTAAAAAAGATGTGCTAGGCAAACAATTCTGTAGGTGTGTATCCTGTATCATGCACTAGAGGCCTGTCAGCAAAACCCCTAAGCCCACATTAACTGAATTTATGCTCAACTACATCAGGGGAAAGATCAGATAATAATAGAAATTGCACAGGTTGTTACCCTCAAGGAGGCCAAATCTTCCCCATCTCACACCAAAAGAAATTAAGCCGTATTCTGTTCAGGCCTGGGGTAAACATGGCAGAGGTTTGTTCCTGAGCTCCCATTTTAAGGGAAGGCTAGTTAGGAAAACTATGAGAAAATAACTCATGACCCAAGGAAGGGAGGACATCTCTGTGCCTGAACTATTTCCTTATATGACAACTGACAGTGAGATAAGGATGAAAGTTTTGGCCGGACTTTAACCTGTAGTTACCTAACCCATTACCTTCTCAGGAAGGTCTGTCTGTCCCCAGATAGCTCAACCTCTTTTCCAGGAGGGAGGAGGAGCAGAAAAAGATATAGGAAGAAGAGCAACCAATCATTCTAGGAATTAAAAAGAGGAATTGTTTCGGTAGCAATTGGTTCTCAAGCAGGTGTTGGATGTATATGACCATAAAGCTGTATGTAGTTGCAGAACCAGAAATCTATTCTTTAGGAATTTACAACTTGTTTGAATTATCTGTAATCATTTCCTTTTATTTACCTTGGTATTGTTCTTGAAAGTGACTGCAAATTCAGCTGTGCTAAGGCTAACTTACCATCTCCCCAACCCTCCCCCTAAACTCATTGCCTTTTCTATGCTCATATTCTCTGAGTAGAGTGCAATATCCTTGGAACTAGTTTTTGTTATGACATAAAGAGGCCAATGGCGACCCACTCCAGTATTCTTGCCTGGAAAATCCCATGGAGGGAGGAGGAGCCTGGTAGGCTGCAGTCCATGGGGTTGCAAAGAGTTGGCCAGACTGAGCGACTTCACTTTCACTTTTCACTTTCATGCATTGGAGAAGGAAATGCCAACCCACTCCAGTGTTCTTGCCTGGAGAATCCCAGGGATGGGGGAGCCTGGTGGGCTGCTGTCTATGGGTTCGCACAGAGTTGGACACGACTGAAGCGACTTAGCAGTAGCAGCAGCAAAGAGGCCAAGGGCCAGGAGAAACTCCCCCTTTTGTGATTGGAAGTGGTGGTATGAAGAGGAGACTATGTTAGAAGGTGTGATAGTTAATTATGTGTGACAGCTTGGCTAGGCTGTGGTGCTCAGATAGTTGGTCAAACATTATTCTGGATATTTTTGTGAAGGTTTTTTTTTTTTTTGAGGAGATGCATATTTAAACTGGTGGACTTTGAGTAAAGAAGATTGCCCTCCATGATGTGTGTAGACCTCATCCAAACAGTTGAAGGCTTGAGTATAATAAGGCTGACCTCCCTGTGCAGGAAGGAATTCTATCAGCTTGCTGTCTTTGCATCCCTCCTGGGTCTTTTGCCTGCTTTGTAGATTTTGGACTTACCAGTCCTCTGCAATCGCATGAACAC
>SJYV01042933.1:27433-46999 GCA_006410875.1 Neotragus pygmaeus | reverse complement strand
TTGGATCTATTTCTATGGATAACCCTGACTAATACAGAAGTTTTTCTTACAACTAAACTTTACACAGAGATTGCCCAGTCAGAGCTCTTAAATCACAGAGGCTAATTTTGAACAATGTGGGTGGACCTGGAGAGTATTACGCTTAGTAAAATAAATCAGAGAAAGACAAATATTCTGTTATCATTTACAGGTGGACTCTAAAAAATAAAACAAATGTATGTATATAACAAAGCAGACTCACAGATTAGAGAACAAACTAGTGGTTAACAGTGGGGAGAAGGAAGGGGCGAGGGGGAAGATAGGGATAGAGTATGAAGAGACACAAACTACGATGTATAAAGTAAGCAACAAGGATATATTATACAGCACAGGGAAATACAGCCATTATTTTGGAATAACTTTAAATGAATTGTAATCTGTAAACATTGAATCATTGTGTCATATACCTGAAAGTAATATAATATTGTAAATCAACTTCAATAAAAAAAAAATTGCAGAGGCTGTACTTAGCCCTGTTCTTAAAAAATGTAATGAGCAAGAAGAAATTAATTACCCAAGTATCAGTGACCATTTATCATTTATTGAGGGCCTCTTTCTACCAGGTCTTAAAGTCCAGCAAGGTGGAATTTAGCTGTGTAGGACGATAGTAAAAGGTGGCTCTAGATTAATAGAAAAACTTGTATGGGAGCATGTAGGTATGTGAGAAGGGAGTGGGCAAGTTTGGTATGTACCCAGGAAATATGAAAGGATTTTAGAAATATTATACTGGAAAACATTTGTATGGCCTTGATGGCCAGGCGAAAGAGGCCTTTTCTGTATAGGCAAATAGAAGTCAATGAGGCTTTTTGAGTGAGGGAGTGAAATATTTGGAGGAGAGCAAACTGGCAGTGTGACAGTGATTTGAGAGATAAAGATTGAGAGTAAGAAGTCCATTTGGAGAATTATAGTAATCTACTCTGTATTAACACCTTTAGTCTTTTATTCACCAGACACTTAGGGAACCCGTTAGTGCCAGACGTTGTGCACGTTACAGAGAAATAAGATGATGACTGTGCCTCTGAAGATGCCACACGTGTGATGGAAGAAATGTGAGCCATGCTTGTGGAAGCATTTCCCAGCCTCAGCCTCTAGTACCTAGGTCGGAGCCCTGACCCACAGCAGTTTTGAACATAGAACTGAGAGGTCAGAATTTTTTAGGATGCCTCATAGAGTAGTACAGAGTATTTTTGTACCTTTTGTGTTAATTGCTCAGTCGTGTCCAACTCTTTGCGATCCCATGGACTGTAGCCCACCAGGCTCCTCTGTTCATGAAATTCTCCAGGCAAGAATACTGGAGTGGGTTGCCACTTCCTTCTCCAGAGGATCTTGCCGACCCAGGGATCAAACCTGGGTTTCCCACATTGCAGAGCCACCTCTCAGTAGTATAAAGAATTCACCTGCCAATACAGGAGATGTAGGTTCCATCCTTGGGTCGGGAAGACCCTCAGAGAAGGAAATGGCAACCCACTCTAGTATTCTTGCCTGGGAAACCCCATGGACAGAGGAGTCAAATGGGCTACAGTTGATGGGGTTGCAAAGAGTTGGACAGGACCTAGAGACTAAGGAACAAATATATATATATGTATAAATATATATATATATATATCAGTAAACTTGGTGCTCCTGACTCAGATGATGGGCTCCATGAACATAAGAGATTGAACTTGGACTTGTAAGCCAGAACACAGTGTTTTCTTATCTTTCATCTCCACAAAGCATGTGTTTATTCTTCTTGCACAAAAGCCCAGCCTAACGTGCCCTGCCTGTTTTATTAAGGACTGATTGCTTCTGCATAGCTGTGCGTCCTGTAAATGCCCTCCTCTGAAGGGGCAGACATGCAGAGCAGGGCACATGCTCCCTGAGCTGGCCCAGAGAGCATCTCTGAGGCCCAGTGAGAAAGCAGAGTCACGCTCCGCGGTGCCCGCGGTGCCAGGGCTCAGCGCGGGGCTGGGAGGGGTTTTCATTTCAGTCACTCATTCACCCAGAAAGACTCAGTACTCTCTTACAAACCTGGTTTCTGAGAAGTCAGGCAACCTGATTGCACTTTATGATTTAGGCAGTGATATATTCTGAGGGCTCATAAAAATTAATCCAGACACGTGCTGCAAAGCTGACACCTGGAAATGAAAGATTGAGCAGAGGCCTTTTTTTCTATTTGAGGCCAGGATCGGCTGTGCTGCTTGTAGGGTCACAAAGTGCCGAGGAGGGCAAGAGGCTGCTGCTGCTGCTTTTCCTTGTGACAACCGGAGTGCCTGACTCTTCCGAGAAGGGCCCCTTCTGCCACCATAGACACAGATAACTGAAGAGTTGTCGTGGGAGTGGCAAAAACTGCCTTTTGAGAGCTTTCTAGAGTGTCTCCCAATATGGTTCTTCCTCCAGTCCCTACTTTCAATGAAATGAAAGTAATTGTTTTGAAAGTACTAATAATAGCTGTCTTTTACTCAGGACCTATTATGTACCAACTTATTTACACATGTTGTCTTTTTAGTTACTACCATCTCATATTGTGTTCAGTATTATTATCCCCTAAGAATCAGATAGAAGAACTTGTCAAGGTCCACAGCGAGAAAATGAGGGAGTCTGTGTACAAACTTAGATCTACCTACTGCCACTGCCCACACTTTTGAATTCTGTCTTTCTTAGGACAGTATCTGTGTCATTTTAATTTATTTATCGTGGCAGTAAAACGTGGGTCCTGCAATCATATGTGTTCAGTGGAAGAAGGTCTAATTTTCTTCCTTATAAACCTTCTCTAGCTCTCTCCGTTGAGAAAGAGTACAGGGGAAGATACATGAAAGAAGTTTGAGTCATCCTTTTAAAATACTGTGTTAGATTTTTAATAGCAAGATGATAACTATGGAGCAACTTGATAGTTTTAGAAATTGAAATTTTATGTGAAAAACACTGTATGTGTGACAACAAAAGGACACAGACATAGACAATGGACTTTTGGCCTCAGAGGGAGTAGGAGAGGGCGGGATGATCTGGGAGAATGGCACTGAAGCATATATACTGTTATGTAAGAAACGAATCACCAGTCTCTATTTGATACAGGATGCAGGATGCTTGGGGCTGGTGTACGGGGATGATCCAGAGAGACGTTGGGGGGTGGGAGGTGGGAGGGAGATTCGGGATTGGGAGCTTGTGTGTACCTGTGGTGGATTCATGTCGATGTATGGCAAACCCAATAGAGTACTGTAAAGTTAAATTTAAAAATAAATAAATAAATAAATTAAAAAAAAGAAAAGAAAAAAAAAAAAGAATGATTGGATATATTCCCATTGCTGTCAAGATCTTTGTATCATAGTTTCTAATACTTTTTTAAAACAAAAGTTGCTTCATTGTTTTAAAAATAATTCAAACTATTTAGAAAAGTAAAAATAAAAAGTAAGAGTGAATCAACTGGAATGCCACGACCCATAAATGGCCACAGTTAAACAATGGATGGACCTGGATTTTTCTATATGTAGTCAGTAGATTAACTATAAAGGTGGTATCATGATATAAGTGCTATTTCTCTAAGTATATGTTTCTTCTCCATTAGGAGTATTTCCTAACTCTCCCTCTGAGGTTGTAGAAAAGGTTGTGAAGAATGTTTAAAGATATTTTCCTCCAGTTTTAGGTATGTAGAATAAAGACACCAACATTATCACTTTTCCATCTCCCCTTTGCCCATCTCTCAAATGCTCTTATAGTATTATTTTTAAATTATCCAGATTGACAATGTTTATATTCTGTAATTATAATTTCATTGTTTTAAATTTATTTAAATGGAAGTATTGTTTCCCACCTGTCTTTGTACTATAATTTCTTTGATCTTTAATTCATCTCTTATTTGTTTGGATTTCATTGTCAGATAATTTTTTCGAAAGGGACACATTAGCATCATATTCCTGGTTCTTTCATTTTTGAAACTATGTTTTTAAAATCTTTATTTATTTATCTGGCTGCACCCAGTCTTGTTTGTGGCATGCAAGGTCTTTAGTTGCTCCAGGTGAACTCTTAGTGGCATCATGTGGGATCCAGTTCCCTGACCAGGGATCAAACCCCAGGCCCCCTGCATTGGGAACATGGAGTCTTGCCACTGGACCAAACCACCAGGGAGGTCCCAAAATGTCTGTTGTTTTTACACTAGAAAGATCTGACTGAATGAATGATGATGATCAGCTTCTTTTCACTAGAATATTTCTCTTGTCTTCTGCTGTTGTATGTTATTGGAAGACATAAGATGAGGCTGGTCTGATTTTTTTCTTCTTTGCAGGTGTATTAGAGGTTTCCAGAGAAACAGAACCAAAAAGACATATAGATGGATAGATAGCCTATATGTAAGATATTTATATAGAGATTTATTATAAGGAATTGACTCTGTGATTATGGAGTCTGAGAAGTTCCAAGTGGGAGACCCAGGAGAACTGAAGTGTGGTTCCATTCTGAGTCCATAGGCCTGAGAAGTGGGATAGCTGATGGTGTAGGGTCGTCTGAAAGCCAGCAGGCCCAAAACCCAAGAAGAGCCAACGTTTCAGTCCAAGTCCAAATGCTGGAAACGATGCATGTTCTAGCTCAAGCAGTCCGGCAGGCGGAGTTCCTTCTTACTCGGCATTTTTGTTCTTTGTAGGTCTTCAGTTGACTGGATTAGAGGCACCCATCCTGGAGAAGGGTCTGTTTCACTCAGTCTACCTATTCAAAGGTTGATCTCATCCAGAAACACCCTTTTAGACATACCCAGAATAATGTTTAAGCAAATGTCTGGGCAATCATGGTGTAGTTGAGTTGATACATAAAATTAACCATTGCAGTAGTAATATGCTAAATCTAAAGAATTCGTTCTTTCTTCTTGATGTTCAGTAGCAACCTCGGGTAGGATCTATATTGAGCCTTCTGTATCAGATTTTCTTGGAACTGATTTGCATATTCAGTTTTTTTTTTTTCACTTGGGATGAAGGTATGGGGGATTTTTTTTTTTTGGCTATTATACCTTTCACTACAGCTTCCGTTTCATTTGTGTTGATATCTATAGCACAGAGACATCAATTACCATTATTGGGGGTTTTATCTTTTATTTTCTCTATATTTATTAATGCTGTTTTAATTGAATTTTTATTTTGTCTTAAAATTTCATATTCAGAGGTGTCTATTCTTCCTTATTATCTCTGGTTTATCAATTAGTTCTGTGGTAATATTATTTCAGGTGAATCTTCTTTTTACATTTGTGCTGTAATCATCTTATCTTTGAGCTCATGCTTTATTGAAGGCTTATTCTTAAGTTATGCTATGAAAGAAAGTGGAAGTGTAGTTGCTCAGTTGTGTCCAACTCTTTGCGACCACGTGGGCTACTAGCCCTCCAGGCTTCTCTGTCTGTGAAATTCTCTAGGCAAGAATACTGGCGTGGATTGCCATTTCTCTCTTCAAGGGATTTTCCTGACTCAGGGATCAAACCTGGGTCTCCTGCATCACAGGCAGATTCTTTACCATCTGAGCCACTTATGGAAATGATGTTATGCTATAGCACGAAGCAGATATTAATGATTTCCTTCTAGATCTTTTCTGTCCTTTCTTCCTCCCTTCCTTTCTTCTTCCTCTGTATTATGTTTTCAAGGTTTCCATTACATTCATTTTCAGTCTGTCCACACTTGCCTCCGTTACAGTGTGGGAGTCTTCTTTACCTGATTCCCATGTGACTTCCTCTCTGAGCAAGGATTCCTAGTGGAGTACATTTTTCTTCTATTTATTTTATGAAGCTGATGTGACTTTGAGGGTCTGATCTTTGGGTCCATAGCTGAGTTAGATCACCTCTCTCTTGTTTCAGAATCTTCTCTTTGTTTCTCTGGCCATGAATTTTTATTTTCATTTTTGTTTTGCTCAGTTGTCCTTGTTAAACGTATGCCTAGGAATGGTTTTAAATATGTATTTGCCAAAAGGTAATGTGTTAGGGGAGAGAAATTCTTCCATTTGTTTCCTTGTATATGTTTTTTAGTAGTCTTAACCCAGACTTTGGAATAACATAAGAAGGAACTAAATGAAGTAATTGACTTACATTTAAGTCAGAGCAACTTTTAAATAAAAAATATTATTAAATTCAGGGAACACTGTCTTAGTATGACATAGGAGACATATTGTACGGGAGAAAGAACCAAACTGAGTGTCAGGTGACCTTAACTTCTAGCCCTTAGCTCAAGAACATACAGTGGAAACTGGGGAAAGCCCTTGATTTCTTTGACCCTATAAAATGGGATGATACCATGACTGCTTCATGGAATTACTTGAGGCTCAAAAAAGACAAGAGTGCTTTGTAAATAGTAAAGTGACACTTAATATAAGAAAAAGTGAAAGTGTTAGTCGCTCAGTAGTGTCTGACTCTTTGCAGCCCCATGGACTGTAGCCTGCCAGGCTCCTCTCTGTCCATGAAATTCTTCAGGCAAGAATACTGGGAGTGGGTAGCCATTCCCTTATCCAGAGGATCTTCTGACCCTGGGATAGAACCCAGGTCTCCTGCATTGCAGACAGATTCTTTACCATCTGAGCCACCAGGAAACCCAATATAAGAATTTGTCATTATTTTATTATTATTATTATTGAGTCTTTATTTGTAGAGATTATCCTGAAGATAGTTAGATGAGAGTTCTTAGGAAGTGGGGTGGGGAGGGTTGACTAAAGGTTAAGCTTGGCAGTTTACATTTTCCTTGATAGGGAGAGGGAATGTGCATAGTTTGAAGGATATTTTCAACTTATTCCATATTCCATCTCTCATTTCCATTGAGAAGTAATAGGTTTAGAAATTTACCCAACTGAAGACAGGTAACTAAGTCTCTCTTGTAGCTCTCTGTTTTTGTGAATAGTGATAAAATGTCCTAGCAATCTTTGAATTAAAGAATTAATAGTATTAGACCTATATTAATAAACTTTTATGGTTCCTTTTGGATTTTAAGAGATTTTCACTGTCATTTTTAATTTTGAATAATATTCTTTTCAAAATATAGGCACAAAAATATATTCTCTACTGATTCAAAGGAGAACTGTGAAAGCTTTTATCACAAGTCAGACTGAGTAATAAACTTTATTTATAATAATGCTAAACCTGACTCATATATGCCAAATAATTTATTTGCCTATGAGTGTAATTTTGAAAACTAAAATTTTATTTATTCAACTTCAACATTACTGATTTTTTAAAAAATTCTTGTTTAAAAATGCATATTTAAAAAAAGCAGTTGATACACAGGACTAGGTTTCATATCCTCATATATGCTAGAAGGTAAAATAAGCTCATTGACTTCACTGATTTTGCTTTCCGCTCTATTCATGCTTTCAAAATAACCTTGCTTTGGGTAGAAGCAAGATTGGATTGAAGAGTTTTAAGAGAAACCATTTATTTAGTGATCACAATTTTTAATTTTATTTTGAAAAGTTGATGATATTGTTTTAACCCTCATTTAGGCTGCTCTAACCAAAAAACCTATAATAAAAAATATGGAACTCAATCGCAGCCACAGAAAGGGAGTAATAAGATACCAAGTAGGGGACCAAACATTTGTAGCTACTGGCGTGAGATGGAATGATGAAGCTGGTCAGAACCTAGGCATGCTCTCATACTTGAACGGCAGCTGCACTGTACACAGGTTTGGCCCTGCTGCCGTCGTAAGTCTTACCTGTGTTAATGAACGGTCCTCTCAACCCTTGAATGTTTACCCCAGCAACAGTATTCCTACTGCTATAGTTCAGGGAACCATACACTGAAATTTATAGCTAAGTTCTGCTGTATATTTTAGCTGTGTTTGTTTTTAGGACACATTATATCGAAATAAAAAAAATCACATTATTTGGAATTATCCTTTATATGTCTGTTTTCTTTACTACATATCACCATAATCATTTCAAATCTGAGACAGAGATTGAAAATAGAGTATTTGATTTCAGTTTACAGTAATGAAAGCCATTATCACAGAATTTATTTTACCATCTTTCCACTATTTAAAGGAAAAGGAAAAAGGGAGAAGGAGGCCTTTTCAGAAGAATAAGATATTTCTTCAGCCTTCAGCTTATTTGGCAGGATATGCAGGGTGTGGCATTTTTAATTCACTGAAACTAATAAGTTGTTTTTATTTCAGATTTAGCACATCTGAAGTTCATCCCCTGGGTTGTCTTCATGTATCAAAACCCCCCAAATGGCTAATACAGTTTAAGGAAAACAAATGCTAATGAATATTAATGGAAATATCAGCTCAACTACCTAATATTTACTTTCATCCTGGGTGAAAAAAATAGATTTGTGGTTAGGTTTGTCAAGACATGCTCACTATGCTTTTTTTGCCTTTCTTCACTCTTTTTTTCTGGTCTTTTTGGTATGCTTCCCATATTTTCCTATTCTCAGCAGCTTGGTGGAATTAATTGTGAGTGAAAAATCTAGAGTTCAGTCACAGGGCAGTACCTTGGTGGTGTTCTCCTCAGTTCTCCGTCTAGGCAGGAGGAATTCTGGGTGGGAGTGGGCCGCACATGGTACTGTGCACCACTCATGCCTCATGACCCACTGGGGCATGGCAGCAGGGGATCTAGGTTCTCCCACCCCACTTGAACCAGAGCAGTGTTACTTCTCTGTTTATTATACTCAGCTTAACCAGTAAGGCTCTGTATTTACAAGAGGTTTTGCTGAGAAAAAAAAATCAACAAAACCTGAAGCCCATTGTTATCTGTTTTGGGTTCACTTTTTTACTAGTTGTTTTTGAATTGAGTATTTTATGACAATTTCATCTTTTTTACTACCTTATTAGCCATATCTCTGTGTTATGGTATTTAAGTGGTTTCTTTATGGCTTATAATATATGTCTTTAAATGATCACCTTTAGGTGACACCGCTCTACTTTGCATATAGTGTACCAACCTTACTACACTATACTTTCATTTCTTTGTTCCCAGGCTTTTAAAAATATCATACATTTAAAGTGTCAATATATTGTACTCCCACAATACATGGTTATTATTTTTGCTTTAAACAATCAATTGTCTTTTAATGATACTTTCAAAAAGCTGATGAAAAATTTTCATATTTACCGGTGTATTTTCCACTTCTGATGCTCTTCATTCCTTTGTGTAGACATAGATTTCCATATAGTATCATTTCCCTTCTTGTTAAAATGCTTTTTTAAAAAAACACTTATTGTAATGCATCTCTGTCTGCTGATGATAAAGCTGTCTTGTGTTTGAAAAACTTTGTATTTTGCCTTCATTTTTGAAAGATACTTTCAGTGGTAAAGTATTCCAGGCTGACAGTTTTTTCTTCAGTACTTGAAAGATGATGCCCTAGTATCTTTTAGATTGTGCTGTTTCCATTGAGAAATCTTTCATATACTCACACATATATGAAAATATATATTTGTTCTGCATTTTGTCTCTGTGTTTTCTAATAATCACTGGTCTTAAGTAATTTTATTATAATGTGCTTTGGTGTAGCTTTTTCTTGCACTTAGGTTTTTTTTTCTCATTTTCTGAATCTATGAGTTAAAAGTTTTATCAAATTTGGAAAGATTTTAACCATTATTTTTTGCTGCTCCACCTTTGGGGATTAGCATATTGGTCCTGTTAAAGTTGTCCCACAGCTCAGTGAAAGTCTATTTATTTTTCAGACTTTTTATCTAACTGTGTTTGATTTTAGAGAGTTTCTATTGTTATGTATTCGATTCCACTAATGTTTTCTTCTGCAAAGTCTAATCTGTCATTATTTCTATCTTGTATGTTTTTCATCCCAGATACTGTAATTTTCATCTCCAGAAACTCATTTTGAGTCTTTGTATATTCCATATCTTTAGTTAGCATGTTTAATTGTTCCTATAGCTCCTTGAACACATAGAATACAATTATAATATTAATAACTATTGTTAATATCCTTATCCAGTGAATATATCATCTATATGAATTGCTGGTCAGTTTGATTGATTGATATTTCCATTCTTCATGGTTCAAAGTTTTTGTTTCTTTCCTTGCCTGGTAACTTCTGGTTTGATGCCTGACGTGATTTTTACCATGTTGGATATTTTAATATTCCTATATTCTTGAGCTTTCTTCATGTTGTGCCTAAATTCTTTTGAGATAATAGCTACTTTTGTGGCTGGCTTGAAAAACTTTGTTAAGCAGGACCAAAGCAATGTTTAATCTAAGACTAGTTTTCCCTGTTACTTGGAGCAAAGTCCCCTTTTGAGTATTCTCACTGACACCCGCATGAATTATGAGGCTTTATAATTTGGCTAGTGGAAACAGGCAATTATCTCAGCCCACCTGGAATAGTACCCTATTTTATTCCCTTTCATATTTTCAGTTTCATTTCGTGCTTTTATTTTGTCCTCACCTGATGCAGTAATCAGTACTCAGCTGAACGTTGAGAGTTGCAGCTCTGCAGATGTCCAGCTCTTTTCCCTCTGGACATCTGCCTTGTCAGTTCTAGATGCTTTGGCTGGATTCTGTGTGTGTGTGTCACACTCACAATTCTGTCTCCTCAACTTAGGGAGACAGTCAGGCTCCACTTGGTTTCCTCTCCCTGTGCCAAGCCTGGAAATTTTTTCTAGGCACAAAGCTAAGGCAATCATATAATCACAGTGCCAGTCTTATTTATTTTCCATCTTTTAAGGATCACTGTTCTTTGTTCTCGATGACCAGAGTTTTGTGAACCATTGTTCCATATGAAGAAATGTTTGTTTGTTTCAGGATAAATTCACTTATAGTCATCCCAAGGAATGGGGAGTGGGAGGGTGGGATCGGTTCCAAGTCCCATCCCCCCTTCCTGCGGATACCAAAGTCTGTGGATTCTCAGGTCTCTTATATAAAATGGTACATCCTTCCATATATTTGAAAGCATCTGTAGATTACTTGTAATACTTAATGAAATGTAAATGTTATATAAATAGTTGCTTGTGGGCAGCAAAATCAAGTTTTGAGTTTGGAATTTTCTGGAACTTTTTTCCTGAATATTTTCAATGTGCAATTGATTAAATCTTTGGATGTAGAGCTCAGATACACTGCACCAACTATATTGTTATATCACGTTGTTCAGAGTTCTTTGAAATATTATTCTTGAGAGGAAAAGATGACCTGAATAAGACAAAGCCATTGGTAATATAATACAATATATACATTTAAAAAATGTTTCACGGGCTCTCTGGAACTTGTTACCTAATTAAGCAGTAAGAGACATTATCCTGCCCTCACAATCATATGATTATTGGATGGCAGTTGCATCTTCTGAGTTTAGGAGCCCGAAAGAAAGAAGTAGGTTGGATGTAGAGTGAAGGAAAAGAGTTTCTGTGGGTCATCGGGATGGAGACGAGCAGGAGGCTGGTAGAAATATGGATCTGAAGCTCAGGAAAGAGAGAGAATGGCTAAAACTATAGATGCTGGAGAAATCCTCATAAAGGCCAGTGCCCAACAGAGGAGAGCTATTTTAAGTTTTGTGAATAGAAATTGAATGTGAACAACTTGGTAATAGATAAAATCATTCCGGTCTAAAAGGATTTATTCATATTAACAATGGACTCTATTCACTACAGCGTGTTGTGTGCGTGTGTGCATGCACCCACGCACGTGTTTTCTTTTTCCCTATTAGACGGGAAGGAAGCAAAAACTTCAACCCTAAAGAACATTTCGTAACATCCTATCATATAGACTAGCATCTCCAACTCTTCTTTAGAATTTGTAACAATAAGTGAAGAGTAGGCTAAATGATCTGCTTTTCTCCCAGTTTCTAAAATCACCTGTTGCAGGCCAATATAACATATATCAAAAATTTGTATACGAATACTGAAAAAAAAATGACAGTTTATTAGGTCCTTTGATATATCAGGTAGCTTTTGAATTCACTGGAGTTAAATGAATAAACGATACTATTATTAATATAAGTCTCATGGTATTTCAAGACTTGGCTCAAGTTGAAACTTTCAGTATTATAAATTTTTGCTTTCAATATTATAGATTTCTCCAGTCAGTGGTTTGGAACCTGTGTCAAAGTGATGAGAAAATATAGGGTAAAACCTATTCATCTAAAATAGCAGTTCAACAATTTATGTAGAAAGAGATACATTTAATATAGATTATATGAGAACTTGGATCAGTGTATTTCTATTGTTAGGAGAAATATTCAGGACATAGTATTATATCATACAGCTGTCAGGCCACACTAGTCACACTTGATCATCTCATTATCAAGTCTGCCCCAGTCAATTGGAAAAGTCAGCATTTAAAGATAGTTTTATATTTTCAGGGATACAAAACAACTAAATATAGGAGGAAGGTCAGTCAGTAGTCCAGTGCCACCTAGTTTTTTTTTTCGGTCAGCTTATGAAAACGTTTCTATATTTCTCATATTTGTGAGGAAGAAATCAATAGCATCTATTAATCTTCCGCTTTTATTTTAAATCATTTTTCCAGCTTCATTGAGGTATAATTGACAGATAAAATTGTATAAATTTAAAGTTTACAATGCAATGATTTGACATATGTATGCATTGTGAAATGATTACCACAATCAAGTTGATTAACACATCTGTCATATGGTTACCTTTGTGTGGGTATGTGGTGAGAATGCTTAACATGTATTCTCTTAACACTACCTAATATTCTTGCACTATATTTAGCAGGAAGGCCAGCGGACCTTCATTAGGCCACAGTCCCTCTGAAATCACAATAGTCTTGGTGCTAATTGGGCAAAGTCAGTTATTTGAATGGGGATAGTAGTCTGTATAGTGTTCCTTCAGCACCAGGATAAATCTGGAGCTAATTTTTAAAGGTTAATCTTGAAGCTTTAACTTTTCTTAGGGAATGCCTTCTTGTAAGCAAGTTTATATCTACCATGCAAATTTAATAATTTGGCTGAAAAGGAACCAAACCTACTCAGAGAGAGAAGCTCAAACTGATTTACAAATAGAGCTGAAGTGTCAAGCTTGATGACAGAATTCTGGAGAACATGCAATTTAGAGCATGATGTTTGATTTAGTTTACTTCATTTTTGTCTTTTTAGTACTTTAGAACCAGCACTACATGGTACCCAGAACAATTAGATATTTAGCAACACCGTTTCTAAGGAAGCTTAATTCTGTTTTCTAATTTCATTTATTATTTGGTTAAGAAAATCAGGTGTTTGTCTCTCACACTGTTGCAGTAAAGTAGTATCTCATGAACTACTACATTGTGTGTGTGTGTGTGCACGTTCATGCGTGCGTATTTTAGGAGAAAGGAAGAAAACTGAAGCTCACTGAAAATTTAACAATTTAATTCACTTTGGATACAAATCATTCTTAAACATTCTATATAATTTCTTGTTCTTTGTAACATCATGAAAAGAAAGAAAAAAATTCCTGAATTTTTTCGGGAAAGATAAATTCCTGTATCTCCTGCCATATAAAAACGGATCCATTTTTGCATTTTCTCAAACTGTGCCATTTGCATGCAGAGTTGTACAATAGGAATTATTTAAAACACATTTGATGTAAACTAATAATCTCAGGCTTGTTCAAGATGTTTAATATGAACACTACTTTTCAATAGGGCCTCTGACTTTTATTTCAATAACATTATTACACAGGAAACACTGTAAACACTGGATTTTAATTCCAACAAGGCATTTGATAAGTCTCTTAAGATATCATTTTGAGAAAAATGCAAAAATATTAGTAAGACCGGGGTTAATTTAAGTGTATTTTAACTGAAGAAGTGACCACAAGAGTTTCTAAAAATATTAAAATAACACTGTGTGCTTTTCCCTTATTAAAAAAGCTGTATATGTTATCTGTAGACACTTTGGAAAATATAGCCAACTGCAAGAAAGAAAATGAAAACTACAAACAATAGCAAATCCAAACCCACATTTAGCCACTCTCCACATTTTGGTATATATGTTAATGTAAATGAAATGATGCCTTTCATTTCTTCTGGGGATCTTTTTTTTTTTTTTTCTGCTTAGTACATCATGAGCATGTTTCCATGTCCTTGTTTTCTTCCAACATCATTTTAAAGAAATGCATGGCATTTTATCAGGTGGAGATACTTTAATACATTTACCAAATCCTCTGTTGGTGTTTCCAATGTTTTTGTTGTTAAGGTCAGGACATTATATTGAACTTTTTAAAGACCTTTTAAACATCTATTAAGTCGATTAAATGATTTTTCTCCATTAACTTTTGGTCATGGTGAAGTATTTTAAATTTCAAATCACTTTTGAATTTCTGGAAACTCCCTTATTTGGTTATGGTGTTCATTTTTCTTTCATTTTAGTTATGAAAATTTTCAAACAGACTTCAAAATGTAGGGAATAACGTAATGAACCCTTGTATAATCTGTATCCAAATCCCATAATTATTAGCATTCTCAATTCAACTCTTCTCTCCTTCCCTTTATGGTGGAATGTTTTAAAGCAAACTCTAGGACCATTTTTTGTTTTACCCCTTAATACTGTAATGTGGCTTTCTAACAGATAAGGATTTTAAAAATGCAAGCACAATGCCATTATGATATCTAACAAAAAATACCAGCTAATACTATTTTCTTAGAGACATCTAATAATTTATCCAAGTTGTTTCTCTAATTGCCACCAATATTGGGCTTTTTTGAATTGTTGGTTTAAGAAGTCTCTTAATCAGCAAGAGTCTCTTAATCAACAAGAGCACGTTTCATGCTTTGTTGAAGAAATGGGGTCATTTCTTGACTCTCCTGCATTCAAGATTCAGCTGACTGGATCCTGTGGTTGTAAACAGTCTCCTTTCCCCTGCATTTCCTACAACTGGTAGTTAGACCTAGATGCTTGATTAGATGAAAGTTCAAGTTTTAAGCAAGAATATCTTAAGAGTGAGCTGTAGCCTTGATTTTATACCACATTAGGAGGCACATGCAATTTGGTTCTATTTTTAATGATTGATCAGTTGTTTCCAGCATTACAGCCTGATTCCTCCATTTAAGGGGTCCTCATCATTTGTGGATCCTTTTTGTCCAGTGCTAGATTTGATTGGCCACTATTTTATTTAGTTTTTTTTTTAATCTGCAGTTCATAAGTGAGCTAGTTCTCTTGATTTCTTTCTGTGCATTATCTTTGACAGGTACAGGCAACAGGATTAAAGAGTAGAGAGTCCAAAGAGGATGGTGCTTTGATGTCAGGTAACCTGGTTTCTATCTCAGAAGGCTCTAATCACCTGTCTGAGATAGGCACAGAACTCAAATGCCTGAGGGAGAAACTGGCAAGAATATGATCAGAACTAAATCAGATGCCTGTCCTGAAAAAAAGGAACATAATTTAGAGTGTTCTCCAATGTTCAGGCAACTTCAATCTCTTGCTAGTCACTGGGGTCTTGATTTCCAGATCTATTTAGTGTTAAGAGACTCTGAGGTAGGGGGAACCATGCAGAAGAGCCCCCTCCAGTCTGGCTAGGATAGCCTTCCTAATATCCAGAAATACAAAAGAGCATTTCATTCTTTTAAAAAAATTTATTTATTTTATTTGGAAGATAATTACTTTACAATATTGTGATGTTTTTTGCCATACATCAATGTGAATCAGCCATAGATATACATGTGTCGCCACATCCTGAAGCCCCCTCCCACCTCAGGATAGGACACCTATCCCTCTAGGTTGTCCCAGAGCACCAGCTTTGGGTGCCCTGCTTCATGCATCAAACTTGCGCTGGTCAGCTATTTCATTCTTTCTAGCTAACAAGCAAGCCTTTTGAATGGGTGTTGTTTTAGGACTTCAACTAATTTTTTTCCTCACTGTTTACTGCCTCGGGGTTTTATTTCCTTTGCTGGTTATAATCTAAGAAATATTTATCTTTGCCAGAGGGCTGACTTCTTGAGAGAAAAGATTATATTTTGCATACATATGTGCACGTGCATATGATTGTGTACTTGGGGTGGTTTTAGCAGTTGACATCCTGAGGCTTAAAGAAGGGAGTTGAAAGATGACTTTCAGAGGTAAGGTCTTTGGGGCTACAGGACACATCCAGTCAGTAGGGAGACCTTTGCTCTACGTTCCCCTTCCTTCATTGTGATCTTGATCTGGGGCCTCTGGTTGCTTCTTTTTAAAACATTCTTTCTTTATTTATTGTTTTGGCCAAGCTGTGTAGCATGTGGGATCTTAGTTCCCCGATCAGGGTTCGAACCTGTGCCCCCTGCAGTGGACGAGAGAAGTCCCTACCACTGGACCATCAGGAAAGTACCCCTGCAGCTTCTTTNAACATTCTTTCTTTATTTATTGTTTTGGCCAAGCTGTGTAGCATGTGGGATCTTAGTTCCCCGATCAGGGTTCGAACCTGTGCCCCCTGCAGTGGACGAGAGAAGTCCCTACCACTGGACCATCAGGAAAGTACCCTTGCAGCTTCTTTATCAGGTTTCCCTGGTGGCTCAGATGGTAAACAATCTGCCTGCAATGCAGAAGATCTGGATTTGACCCCTGGGTTGGGACGATCCCCTGGAGGAGGGCATGGCAACCCACTCCAGTATTCTTGCCTGGAGAATCCCCATGGACAGAGGAGCCTGGCAGGGGGTTTCACAGTCCATGGGGTTGCACAGAGTCGGACATGACTGAGCGACTCAGCACAGCACAGCTTCTTTATCATTCCTTATTGTTAAAATACGGAAACTTTAAGTAACGTGCTTTAACAATGTTCTGGACCAACCTCAGCCAATAATTTCATTCTGATATCCAGGCAGGTTCATTACTGAAGTTAATTTAAGACATAGTTTCCAAGCATGCCTCTGTTGTTCAGTCATTACTTGATCAACATTCACTGAACCTTCTTGTACCAAGCACTGGTTTATGCTGAGAGTATAGCAAGTTGAATAGATGTGTTTCCTGCTTTCCAGCAAAGAGACAGATCTAAGCAAATAATTGCAACATATTACAAGATATGAACGTGGAAGTATGGAGAAGGAGAAACCAATTCTCTCTGGGGAAGGTGATATTTCTCTTGGGTTCTAATGATTTTTCTGCTCCTCCCAAACCTCAAATCTCTACTTTCAGTGGGGCAACTTAATCTGTTCCTCTTGTTTGGAACAAGAAGAAAATCTAGATAAAGTACCTCTAGAAAGATTAACCATCTAGGAAAGCGGTATCCTTTCTCAGTATTCCTGTATCCTGTCCTTATGCAAAAATCCTTTTCCTCTTCTACCTCATGTGTAGAGCAATGGCCCAAAAGACTGTTTTAATGAACATTCAGAGTGGTACTGTTGCCTCTTTTTTTGCACATCAGTATGTTCACTGGATTTTTTTCTCTCTCTCCAGTCTTTTTCCTGTTGCCTGACAGTTACTAAAGCTGTGTGACTAGTAACCTGACTGAAGTTAGAGAAGGGTCAGAGCACCCTTCAAAATAAGAGCCTGTTGGAAATATATTAGGAGAAGGCCTGTGATGGCACTGTGAATAAACATATTATCTTGATCTTGCCCATCTTACTATTTTGCTTGTTTCCCATCTGCAGAAGCAAAGATGACACTAAACTCAAGTCCCTGTCTCCCAATGTAATGGAAAGTTGCCATCTCCACCACTGTGGGATAAACACAATAAGCAATGGAAAAAAAAAGTGTATTTCTGAAAAGCTTTCCATTGTGTGTTTATCCACAATAGGAATTGCAGTATCCATGGTGGTAGGAGCTCCCTTTCAGCTCACCTTTGACTGGAGCCTCCAGATGGAAGCTCTGTCATGTGTCATGTACAAGTGCTACTTGGGGGTAGGTCACAGAAGTAAAATGGGAAACAAAAAAAGAACACATTAAGGCATGCTCACTGCTCTATTTTGAGAATACCTCAATTGTACAGAACATTTAGGGTGCTTGTAAATGTCACATTCCCAAGGAAGCCCAGTGTTCAAAACATTTTTTTCAAAATAATGTTGCCACACGTCTGTCTGCCCAAATCGCCCTTCTCATCATGATATTCGACAGAACCAGGAAGTTCACACTTCAGTCTAAAGGTTGACCTACATGACCCCTCCACCAAAAGACAGGAAGTGGCTCTGTGTTTTTACAGCACATGATCTGAGAAGAGGAAAGCATTTCCTGTAATGGGCACATGCTGAGACTGCAGTTTTTGGAAAAAGTCATTGTTTTGACTTCCTGACCCTCACATGTGAACAACGCTTTTAGTCTCTGGTCTGAGCACTCTAGGAGGGGATATGCATCCTGTTTCTGTGTTCGAGGAGGAAGATGAGGAGCTGGGTAAATTGCTGCTTGGTAGACTGACATACAGTTATGTGACCCCCAAAGGAAGTTGAGGCTTCACACTATTTAGGGATAGAAAGATGTCAAATTCTGGAGGAAGTTTAATCCTTGAAAATTCTGAATAACAAAATGTTTTCAAATATTAAATATTTTCATTTTAGCTCACGTTTCAAAGATTTTTATGATCAACTTTTAATTTATGTGCCGGCATCTGTCATGGTCTAGTAAGGAAAAAGAAACCACAGTAGGTATTTCAAACAGAGAGTATTCAATACAAGGGATTAATAGCCTGAAAGAAAGGAAAAGCATGGTAAGCTAACCCAGAGATCAGTAAACCAGAAGTAGCTACCATCCCTAGGCTGGGAGACAANGAGGCAGGAGGCGAAGGGGACAACAGAGGATGAGATGGCTGGATGGCATCACGGACTCGATGGACGTGGGTCTGGGTGAACTCCGGGAGCTGGTGATGGACAGGGAGGCCTGGCGTGCTGCAATTCGTGGGGTCTCAAAGATTCGTACATGACTAAGCGACTGAATTGAACTGAACTGAGTACAGTTTAATCTTAAAGAGCCCATGCTGAGTCTTAGTGAATAGCACTTCTCTTTATATTAATAGGAATTTACATGCTCTCACTTTATGTTGTTTGAAAACCTATCCATTTTGATAATCCATTTTTAATTTTGCATAGGGATTATGTCTGGCTCACTGATCTGTAATTGCAGAATTTACTATTTTCCCATATGGAGAATTTGCACTGCATTTGCTTTTCCAGTCCTATGACACCTCTCCCTTCTAAACTATTCTTCAGAGGTCACAGTTGCTGGTTCGGAAGTTTCACCTCCTAGTTCTCTCCAACCCTGCAGTGAAGGTCATCATAGCCAGGGCATTTGATATTCTGAATACACCCACCTACCTTTGATACCAGATCCCTCTTAAATAGTTTGTTCTTTGATCTTTAATTTGAAGATCATTGTCTTTTGCGCAGAAAACTGGCAGAACAGGAACGCAGTGGTCCTGCTTCCTTTTTGTCGTCTGTTATCATCATCTGTCTCAAGCAGAGGGCCTACCTCTTCCTGTTTGTTCCTCTTGCTCATTAGTATAACTTTTAAAATTTTCCTCTTTTCCCCTTATTATATTATACAAACTGTAGCACCCCAGGAGTTTATGCTTTAATTCATTCCTAGAGACATGTCTAGGTAGTTTATGGTAGAAAGTGAAGAAGAACTAAAGACAGTCTTAATGAAAGTGAAAGAGGAGAGTGAAAAAGTTGGCTTACAGCTCAACATTCAGAAAAATAAGATCATGGCATCCGGTCCCATCACTTCATGGGAAATAGATGGGGAAACAG
>SJYV01042933.1:11570-27420 GCA_006410875.1 Neotragus pygmaeus | reverse complement strand
TCACGGCTGGTGCTGGGGCAGTGGGGCCTCTGAGAGTTGCGTGGATGTGTCCAGGCCCCAAGGGGGTTCCGCACGGTGCCAAAAGACTAGTACTGGAGTCTTTGCTGCCTGCTTGTGCTGCAGAGATGCTGAAGCTGTTGGAAGCAGGAGAAATCTCTTCTCCTCCCTTTCAGTCTCCCCTCACAGTCCCTGTCTCTGGCAGAACACTAGCAAGAGAATCTTAGAAGTATGATCCTCATATCCCCAGCCCCAGACTCATGGGGCCGTGTGTAGAAAGTTGAAAGACAATACATGAATAAATGATCACAGATATACCTCCCTTGGCTACCAATGCTCCACACCCTCTCTTCTACCCATTTTAAAACTTCTACTGGACAATAAGAACAATACCAGACTTCTGTCTAGCAAGTTATAACTTCTTTTATAAAAATATACTTTCATCTCCTTACCCTCAAAATGGAGTCACAAATCTCTAATGCTCTTCATACCTATCTTCAGTGATTTTAATTACCGTTTTGCTTTTTTTCCATTAAAAACTATTATAAATTTAATTGTCACTAACACTATTTGTATAAAATAATAGGGAATTAGGATAAAGAAAATGAATGGAAACAAGTGAGGAAGAAACACTTCATATCTGCTACTTTATTCCTGGAATTGGTCACAAATCCTCAAATGATATTTATAAATTCTCTTTCCCACCACCCATTCTATAGTCGCTTTGCCTTTAACCAGCTGCTCAGTGTTTTTTACCTGGTGAGGTGACCCAAACCTTTATTCTTGGGTCTAAATTATTTTTCAGTCCTGTCTGTTTTGCACATGATAAATGACTAAGAGATGCCTCGGAGAGTCCGTTCAGTTCTAGACCTAGTTTCTCCTGCCAGCACTGTGTAGCAACCAGTACAGATCAACAGAATCAATCACCCCAACCAAATACAGTAACCCCTTCCTTTGATTCAGTGATATCAGGAACCCAGGTTGCCAGATGGCGGTCTCAGTTTCCAATTCAATAGAAACACTGTCAGTCTTCTTGTAGGAACTAAACTCTAACAAGAGCACACTACATAAAGTTGTGAGAATAGGAAGCAAAAATTCAGTAAGTGGATTATTGAGGGTAATAGAGGAACTACTGTTATTTTCATCTTTTTATTCCAGATCCATGGATTCTGACTCTGGAAGAAAATAGCACCATTTATTGGTTACTNCATAAAGTTGTGAGAATAGGAAGCAAAAATTCAGTAAGTGGATTATTGAGGGTAATAGAGGAACTACTGTTATTTTCATCTTTTTATTCCAGATCCATGGATTCTGACTCTGGAAGAAAATAGCACCATTTATTGGTTACTGGTTTGCCATATAAACCATTGTTTAGGGTTTTATTTATTTGGCTGCATCAGGTCTCAGTTATGGCACACGGGTTCTGGGGCATGTGGTCTCAGTAGTCATGGAGCACAGGCTTAGTTGCTCTGTGGCATATGGAATCTTAGTTCCCCACCCAGGGATCGAACCCATGTCCCTTGCATTGCCAAGTGGATTTTCAACCACTGGACCACCAGGGAAGTCCCTTCTGATCACTGATTTAAGTCATACACTGCATCCTGGAGGACTGTGCATGCCTCACAAGGTGATCTCTCAATTAGACCCATAAATGAATCTTTTGGAGGCCAGGCCACCTTCCTCTCAGGGCACCTGCTTCAAGGGATGAGTGGCAATACCAGTAAGTTCCATGAGCATGAACCCATTCATTGTTGCACTTCTTTGGTTGTGAAGTGAGTTGTTTAAATCTGAAGCAATTTATGTGGATGCCAAGAAAGAGAATAAGGCAGCCCATAAGCCCGTGGATCCTGTGTTCACAGAAGTCTTGCAAGCAGAGAAAACAAATCAGTGTCCAGAATAAGTGCCTATATCCCAGTGAAGACTTGTAGCCCCTCCACCGTGGAAGGGGTGCAGCATAGCTGGTGGCTGAATTGGCCCCCTTCCCCGCCACACGGCGCTACAGCAGGAACCAGGATTGCTTCCGCTGTTGTCAGCTTGAGCACTCGGTAGTGCCCACCAGATTGCTGGCAACCTGGTCATGACTGGGGATGGGAACTCCCTGTTGGGCCTGCATGCAACATCCATTCCTGATGTCATTCACGTCTTGTGTACACAGACCTATTGACTAAGTACCTGGGTGTTTGGAGAAAGAAACTGACAGGCATCCATTGGATAGGTTTTCTTTTCTATCTGATTATTGAGTGTGTGTGTGTGTGTTAGTCGCTCAGTCATGTCTGACTCTTTGTGACCCCAATCTCCATCCATGGGATTTTCCAAGCAAGAATACTGGAGAGGGTTGCCATTCCCTTCTCCAGAGGACCTTCCTGACCCAGGGATCGAACATGGTTCTCTCACATTGCAGGCCGGCTCTTAACTGTCTGAGTCACTAGGGAAGATTTTGATATTGAGAGCTCCTTCTAAAGCATGTGCTTTTGTGAGCATTCTCACAACACTTAAAACATCCATGTGCATATCCTCATGCTCTGCACCAGTTTAAGAGGTCTGTCAACAGACTGCTTTGCTGTCTTTCCATCCTCTCTTTCCAAACCTGCGATGATCCAGCCTAACCGTTAGTCGTTATCCCTGAAGCAGTGTAGGTCTGTCTGTATCTTGGGCCATCTTTCAGTCCAGTCAAAGCAGACACTATGATATATTACTTCAAGATTTTCTCACTGAGAGGATTTTCCTTCTTCAGTGTTCTTGTTTGTTTTGCTTTTTAAAGCACGCTCCTGAGCTATAGTGTTCTATTCTTCCTTTGCCAGTGTATTGAGAAAAAACATCTGTAAACCAGATCCTTCGGTGGTCATTTGTTCACAGGCAGAGCTCCATGAAAACCTAGTGTTAGCTGAAGGAAAGATGGCACTGCAGCCGAAGAAGGTGCCATAAAAGGCTGAGTCATCAGCACTCCTGACATTATTGTTGCTTTGGGATGTTTTTCAGCCTAATTTTACACATACCATTTCCTCTGGGTGATGAAGTGTTGCTGTACGTGCTTAATTTTGTAACCTAATGAATCAGATAACACCCAGTCAGTTACAGGCAGCTCAAGTTACAGGGCCAGAGGTTCATTCTCTGTAAGGTCCAATAGTGAGGCAAGAGCACTTTTGCCAAAGAACAGTTATCTGGGAAAGAGAACCCCTCCGTACTTCAAGCTCTCATGTTGTGTGCCTTGCTTATCCTTTGGGGGTTTGCATGGGTTCCGTACAGGATCCCTGTTTACCAAGGAAGCGTCCGGTGCTACTGGATCTGCTGGCTCATAAGGCCTGTGAAGCAGGATAGCTCGTGTGGGATTAGTCTATGGCCTACTTCCTGGACTAGTCACAGAGCCTTCTTTCACCTGGTCACCACCCGATTCTGGCTACATTAATTGATTTGTCCAGAGCAGCACAGTCAGAGGTGCCATACATTGCCTCCAAAGTACAGAGGGCCATCATATGGTCAAAATTATTCTTGGTTACGACTTCTCTTTCATTCCGAGAGAATATGATCCAGAATACTGGGCTTCTAGAAACTTCGTCTAAGTGGCTGAGTCCTAGCTTTCAAGAGTTGTTATTTAATACTTGTCCCTTTTGGTAAGTGTGTGTCTTAGGCATCGAATGCAAGGCATGCTACTGTTGATCATCTGTTTCAAACGTCATGATGTCCCCTATGCAGTGAACCAGTTTGATCTCTTTTGGGATCAAGGTCTCTGCAGACGGAATTATGCCCAGAGACTTGTCATAGCCCTAAGACAAGATGATGAGGGTGTTCTCTGGTAGCCTTTTCATTTTTAAATTGATGCCAAGTAAAAAGCATTTGTTAGAGTAACAGCTGCCCAACTATAAGACCATCATACAGAAGTTTGAATTTGAGCTTAAGAGGTAATGGGAGAATAATCGGAATAAAGTTCTTCACAATTGGTACAATGCGGGAATATGTGGTATGCAATGTAGTAGTTGGGGACAAACATGGAAGAAATGTTAAAAAGTATATCAAGATGTGATTTTGGGGTCTTTGTTTGAAAAGAACAACATTATATAACTTTTGTGCCATTCTTTGCTCATTATAAAACACTGTTACATCTTTTGAGGATAACATAGAATATATATAAAATCATAATGGAAAACAGACTAAATACATAATGAAAAGTGTTCCTTACAGACTTGTACATAAAACAGTCAGGCTAAAGTATATTCCCATTGTGTAGATGAGGAAAGTGAGACTTTCTATTTTTAGGTGCTTATCTGAGTACTCACAACTGATCAGTAATAGAGTTTCAAATCAAAACCAGAGCTTGATATGTTGATATAGGTGATAGTGTTAGGCTATGTGCATATGTTTGCATAATTAAAATGTCAATTTATATATTCTTGTTTTATTTTCTCTTTTCTTTTCCTACTCCTTAGACTCTATCTTAGGAGAACAGAAACAGAGAGAAGGAGGAACTCTTTAAGACTGTGAAAGAATTGGTGGCCTTTGATTTGTTCTTCAAGTAGCAGAAATCTGTCCCCAGCTCTCTCGAAGCATCCTGAGGAAGAACTTGGAGAGGAGTGACTGTGTGGCCCCCCCCAGAGAGACTGGATTGTAGAGGCTGGGCTTTTCAGCCCTGGCAAAGAGTTCAGAGCAAGCTTGGCAGGAGTCAGCAGAGCTGTCTGAACTTAAGAGAGTGTCAGCGCTTGGGCAGTGAGCGTTTGGTGACTGGTGTGGACTGAAGACCAAGGGGCTTCATCCAAGTGATGTCACCTAGGTAAGTTCCCAGAGGCCTTCTCACAATACCTACAGGCCCAGTGAGCTGATGACTTATCTTCAAATCTGTTTTGATTTTGGAGTAAAATGAAATATTGTGACATTTTGCATAAACCCTGTTATGTGGACTCGAAGTCCTGCCTCCTCTGCATTTATTTGTTTTGAGGGCTCAGAAGGTGAAAGTAGGACAGCAGTAAGGCTGGAACTGTGATTCTGGGTATTAGAGAGCTTGAAAATTTGCTTCATATCACCAAGGGCTTGAGGGGAGCAGAGTGGCCTTGCCTGCACCTTAATATCACTCTCCAGCCAAGGTGTTTTCAGTTTATTATTGGTATGTGCCAGTGGCTGATTCACTTAGCTGTTTGGAAGAGAGTGCTAATGAGGCCAAGGTCAGGGTTCTCATTTCCATACAGGCAAATACTCTTAGTGAGAGAGAGCTTCAGCTTCAGTCGCCACAGATTAAATCCCTCATCGGCACAACTGCCTTACAGATACATGAGCTGGGTGATGAGAGGTCAGGTGAGAGGGTGTGAACGAGTCGGCATAAAGCCTCACCACCTCCCATGGAAAGAACTCAAAACAGATGTCCTGTAGAGACCCCTGAAATCTGTGTGAGTGCTCACAAAGGAGCCACCTGAACTAATTCACCAAAAGAGGAATATATCGAACCAAGTGCCTCTGGTTTCTGAATAGAGTTTGAGACGGCAAAAGGTTCTATCATTAATTGGTTTAGTGCCATATCTGATCGGCACTAAATATTTTACTTGTGCACACGGTGTGGTATAATTTATAAAAAAAACACAGATTTTAAGAAGCATGTTAAAAATTCTGCAAAATGAAGCTGAGGATCTTAAGATTACATTTTAAATAAAAATTCTAAAGGAATCCTAGAAGATACATAACATTCATAAGATTTTTTTTTCCCATTATTGTGGTATAACTTATGTATGATACAGTAGTCTTTAGGGCTTAGTGCAGTGAATTTGGGCACTTGTATAAACCCATGTAATCACCATTCACACAAGATATAGAACATTTTGTCATTCCAGAAAGCTCCCTCTGGCTCTTTCCCAGTCAGTTCCTCCTCTCCTTTTCCAGGTGACCACTGTTCTGTCACCGTAGGTTATTTTTGCCTGCCTTTCCTTGAACTTCATTTGGAGAAGGAAATGGCAACGCACTCCAGTAATCTTGCCTGGAGAATTCCATGGACAGAGGAGCCTGACAGGCTACAGTCTATGGGTTGCAAAGAGTCAGGCATGACTGAGCAACTATCACTCAACTGTCACTCACTGAATTTCATTTAGATGTAATCAATTAGTGTGATAATAATCAATAATAATTAAACACTTTTTTGGTGTCTAGCATTTTTCACTCAACATAACTTTTTTGAGGTTCATATGCATTATTACATTGCATCAGAAGGCTATTTCTTTTTATTTTTGGTGTAAAGTTATTATAATTTGTCCATCATCTTGTTGATGAATATTTGGGTTGTTTCTTGTTTTCAACTATTAGGACTAAGGCTGCTATGAGCATCTTCCTAAAGTTATTAAAATTCATTTTTAAATTCCCATTTTTCCGTGCTAAGCCTCTGAGAACAGAAGTTCTTATGGTAACTCCACAATCTCGTTCATGATTTGCTTTGGTTTTCTTTAATTGTTATCGAGATCCAGGAGTTTAAAAAAGCTAAATTTCCCCAAGTGGTGGGTAAGTTATAGGTATAGGACTGAGAAGAACAAACAAAGCAGCAGGTTCCCTGCACCCAGGTGGGCATCAACTTCAACCTCCTGAGTGGCGCCTGGTTAAATCAAACATGCTTGTTTTTCCATCCTGCTTTCCAAAGCTTTTCCTGTTTGCCAGTATGAGTTCATTTAGTTAGTTTGTTTGTTCAATCAAAATTTGTCAGACTCTTATTACATATTTGTTGGGCTTAGCTGACTTTGCATTCGTGACAGCAAGGGTTACATTTGAATCAGAACTCAGACAATAATGTTTGGTCTGCCCAGCACAATGCCAAGCACATCAGGGAACTGAAATGTGTGTTTTGAGTGAATGAAGGAACTCTCAGTTTAGCGTGGAGATTGCCCCGAATACAAATAAACTGGTATAGTGAAAATATGGAGAGGGTACTATAGAAATATCTAGAGCATAAATATATGTTCTTGTTTTTACCCGAGCCCATTTGGTCTTATTGCTCTAAAGACACTTTCTCTGTTGGACTGAAATTTGTCTATGTGTGGCTTTCTCCCCAATTTTGGGGCAGAACAGAGAATGTTTTCTATTAGTCTTAGTATCTCTAGCCCTCAGCCCATGGCCTGACACTCAGAAAGCAGTCACTAACTCTGTATAGGTTCCCCCACATGCCCCTGCCAAAAAAAGAAAAAGAAATTAATCAGGAAAAGGGACATTTGAGATAGGCCTTGGAAAGGAGATCCTGGTGGTAGAGGGTGGTGAGGGATGGTGCCAAACAGTGAGAAATTGTGGTCCTTTGGGTACTAGTCTTTTTCTCTCTTGGAAGATGGTCCCATTTCATTTCCTGAATCACTGTCATGATTTTGGATCTCTTTTAGCAATTTAGTTTTTAATTAAGTTTTTAAAAGCCCTTACTACATACACATTTACATGGCAAAATGGTCCTGAGCCAAGATTTTTTCTTATATAAGGTTATGTTCTTCTCATTTCTTTGAACAATTATTCTGTTGAATGCCTTGAATACGAAAGAAGAATATAACAAAATAGTTGCCTAACATTTCAACAGAGGTTTTTATCCTGAATAGAATGAATAAAGAGAATTGTTATTATTATGACTTTTAGCCATTCCAGGTGGAAGAGTGATCTATTTTTCAAATAATTTTAAAAAATTACATGATTTCTTCTTCATAATTGGTGATCAGATTCAGCTAACATAATTTATCATTGAGCTGTATGTATTGCATCGGTTTAAAGAGAATATTAACAAAGAAATTAGAATCTCTTCATTTCATTTATTATACCAGTGGAAACCCACATAAGGATTCAAGAAGAGTATTTTATCCTTTTTCGTTTAGACTTACAGGCTTTGAGTAAATTGCATAGGAAACTTTTCTCATTGACTGTTGGAGGTCATCTTTTAGTAAGCATGGCACAAAACTATTCTGGGCATTATGAATTCTAGGATGTAAATTACAGGAGCTTTGAAGATAGTAGTGACTTTTGTAGGCAACGCATTGCACAAGGAGCAGAGTGGAAATGTCATCGCTTATGCTTTATTTTGGAGAAGATCATCTTCTTAGTTCTTTCAGTTCCTGCTGTGCTTTCATAGATTTTGACATAAAATAAATCTCATATTCTTTGTAGATACAACATAGAAGTCTAATATTTCAGAATTTAGAGTGAAACTTTCATTCTATGCTTTTAATAAGATCTTAAAGCATTTAGGAAGCATTAATTAAGCTTTACAAAGCAACTCTAAGATGACTTGACCAATTCAAAAAAACAGTTATAAAGTTTGTACTCAGCTTTCAATTACTGTATGTCCTAGTGGTGAAAAAGCACAGATAGTTCCCGAAAACATTTCTATTGATTGAACAGTGGTACAGATATTTTAAAAAATGTGGCTAGTCCAAAATCCTTTATATTTGATCTTAGAAGGTGTTACATGAGTTTTTAATGAAATCATATGAAAATATACTATCATGGTTATGCTTTAATTAAATGAAATCTATGGTGAATTCATCTCCTTGTCTATATTCTGATTACTGAAAGGAAGAAATAGCTGTGTGTCAGGCTGATTGCCAGAAGTGGTCCAGAGATGTGTGTTTTTGTCTGCAAAGTGAAATCACTTTATAGAAGGTTGCATTTCATATTACTTCAGAGATCAGAGAGCTCTCATCCTAGATAAACCACATCAGCATGAGACCAGCTCATTTGGTAGGTAAAAATGAGGTCTACTATAGTGACAGATAATTTGCTGGCAATGGTTAATAATGTCACTATTTACAATTGAGAGGAAAGAGAGGGGCAATGAAATTTTTTTTACAATGAAAGAATGTTTGAGTAAGTTATGTCCCATCTACCTCACGTCATCCAACGACCACTAAAAAATTGTAACTAGGGGGACAACAATCTCAGCCGAGAGAGACAGCACTTCTTCTAGGCTATGTCTTTCTCTAGTTCTTGTTTCTGGGTTGGATGCCCCTTCTGCCTGAGATTGAATGTGACCTATTGTCTGTATATTCTTCATTATAGTTCCTCTGAGAGATCCTGTGCTCTTTGACAGTTGGGACCATGGCAACATTATTTATAATTTTATTTCCAAATCCTAGCCAAATATTTGGCCCATGATTGAGTGTGTGTTAATTGCTCAGTTGTGTCTGACTCATTGTGACCCCATGGACTGTAACCTGCCAGGCTCCTCTGTCCATGGCATTTCCCAGGCAAGAATACTGAAGTGGGTTGCTATTTTCCTTCTCCAGGGGATCTTCCTGACCCAGGGATTGAACCTGGGTCTCCTGCATTGCAGGCAGATTCTTTACTGTCTGAGCCATCAGGGAAGCCCATGATTATCACTCACTAAACACTAATTTCAGTCAAAAAGGAAGTTACTATTAACAATACAGAAAAAGGGGGCTTTCAAGGTGGCTTCAGTGGTAAAGAATCTGCCTGCCAGTGCAGGAGATGCAGGATACACAGGTGCCCTGGGTTTGGAAGATCCCCTGGAGGAGGGCATGGTAATCCACTCCAGTATTCTTGCCTGGAGAATCCCATGGACAGAGGAGCCTGGAGGGCTACAGGCCACAGGGTCACAAAGAGTCAGACGTGTCTGAACAACTAACGCTTTCACTTTCACAATTATGTATCTGTTTGTGTGATCTTATATTTTTGGCTCCTACCTCCATGTAGGCAAACACTATGCATTTTTGTCTTGTTTTGTCCTTGCTACTCTATCTTCAAGCTTAGCACAGGATCTGTTACATAATATGCATGTGTATATATTCTTGACTGGATAAATGAATTCATTTGCGTTCATTGCATGCATTTCCAGTGGGACTGGGTTAGCAGGTAGAATGATCACACAGAGCTTCATCGATGGGGGAGAAAGCAAGAGCACAGTTGTCAAATGAATATGAGTTGGGGCCAGAAAAGGACGCCATAGATGCTGAGACTCAGAATCAGGGGTCAGGGTTACCTGTCTCTCTTGCCTAAGGGGACAGTGGGTCCAGGGCCTTTTGGATTAGGGCTGAGCAGAGATGCGTCCACAGGTGCTCTCAGCAGTGTGCAGAGGTCTTGGGACCCTGTGGTCTGGAAGCCATAGAGGGCTGACATAGTGCGTTTTGAACATGTTTGGTTCGGTTCATCACTAAGCTCAGAAGGCTGTTAGAGATCTCACTCAGAATTGAGTACATGCAAGGTTCTTTTTCTCCCCTTCCCTACCTCATCCTGTATTAAGAGATCTGAAGTCAAGGAAACCCCAACAATCATCCAAAAACATTTCACCACCACCCCAGCCCTGCTTCTCCAAACAGCATTAGTGTTCTTTTTGCCTGACACACACGCACACTCATGGGGTGGAAACCTGTAGGTTTGTGCACAGAAGGCATGTTGGGAAAGCAATACTTGGAGTCCTTCCCCTTCCTTGAGCTGGCCCTCACAAAGGAGAGCTTTCTGTTCCTTCCGCAGGAAGTCGCGGAGGGAGGCCTAATAGGATTCTTCTGCACACAGCTTGCCCTGTGCCGAGGTGAAGCATACATTTCTCTGATCAAGCCTTGTCTTCAGTGACTCAGGCCTCTCACAGTGTCTCCTGCACCCTTACCCTGCCTCTCAGCTGTGGCGCGCAGCCTCTCTCATTCACAGGAGGGCAGACGCCGTCAAGTTCTCTCTCCAATAAACCACTCTGCTTAGGGCTCACCCTGGTGTGATAAAACTGTGGCGGGCCTAATAATAGAAACCACAAATCCTGCCTGCCAATCCTGCATTCTAACCTCTAATCCACTTGTAGCAAGGACAAATGTTTTCAGGAAAATAAAATGACTCTGCATAGAGCCCAGTGACACAACCGACCCTGTTGTCAAAATTTCCTCCCCAAAGCCTAGAAACAAGGGGCTGGCTTCCACACTCCTCTCCTCAGTCACCATATACCTGGTTTCAGCCTTCCTCTAATTTCTAGTACAGCCTGAGTGACAAAAGCAATGAAAAAGAAAATGAAAAGAGGACACGGGCAAGAGGAGGAAAGACACGTACAATTTCATCATTGTTACAACTTACTTAACGATGAGAATTTGTCCTTTTTCTTTCAGTACAAGGCAGAGAGCCCAATAGAAGTTCGGTGTTAGAATAGGACTCTCACGTTAATCAAATGGAAAGTTGGCTATGTGGGTGGATTCCTTAACTGAGTGACTGGATTTGAGGACCTGAGGCAGCCAGCACAGTGGAAAGTATCCTCAGAAAACCCAAGAGTAAGTCCCGGCTCCCCACCTACCAATCATATCTGGTTCCGAGAGACAAATTATTTCATCCCTCCAGCCTCGGAACTCTGATCTCTCAAACAGTATTGAAAGTAACAGACCTATTGGCTGCACAGAGCTGATGTTGAACCGTGATGAGAGAGAATGTCTAGGAAATGCTGTGTAAACTGTAAATCTGTCTGTAACTAGGAGGAATGATTATCACTGGACACAAATCCATCAATTGTTTCTGATTGGCTGTACACAGAATTAAAGTCCCCCAGAAAATAGCTCAACATTCCTCTCTAGCTGCAGGACAGAGCTTCAGCGCTATTCTACTCAAACCTTGCCCCTCACCCTTCAGTCCTGAGGGTCTCCAAAGACCTCTGGCTCTCAGTTAACTGTTACACCCCCAGCCAGCGGTAGGGCAGGAGTTCCTGATTTGATTTGTGCTTTAACCAGCTTGGCCCTGCTGCGGCTTGGTCACCAGTGTGCTCTCACAAAGACACAAACCAGAGTGGAATTAAACACAAACTATGGTGAGAGAGGAGTTCTGGGAGGAATCTGATTTAACAAATGACCTATGTGAACAGGACTTGGAAAACTGTGACTGCAGACTTCTCTTAGGAGCTCGAACTTTCTCAGTTTTGAAACACCTCGTTTACTTGGTGGTGTCAGTGAATTAACAATGTACACTGAAGTCTCTCAGCTGGCAGTGTGATAAACTTTAAAATATTTTTCTCGTTCAGTATCATGATGGAATTTTCATGGCATTAATGAAAGGACGTGGCGCAATGGTAAAGGATCTGCTTGCTGTTGCAGGAGATGCAAGAGTCTCAGGTTCAACTCCTGGGTCAAGAAGATCCCCTGGAGAAGAAAATGGCAACAGACTCCAGTATTCTTGCCTGGAGACTTCTGTGGATAGAGAAGCCTGACAGGCTACAGTCCATAGGGTTGCAAAGAGTCAGATGTGATTGAGAACACACACAAAGAATGAAATGAATTGTAATGCTGTTAGGGAGAGAAAAGTATTAGTAGCACCCAGGTCTCCTGCATTGCAGGCGGATTCTTTACCATCTGAGCCACCAGGGGTTGAGTGTATTTTCCGGGAGTTTTGGGGAGGTTCATTCTTCTCTTTTGAAATGCATGACAATAGATTTATAATTGAAGAAATAAAGAAAGAGGTCAGGCACAATCAGCAACTGATCATTGGAAGACAGCCACTTACTTTTTTTTTTTTCTTTACAGATAACAATTTAGTAGTTTCTTGTATCTTTCTGATATTTTTATACATGTCCAAGCAAATACAAATACATAATCATATGTATATGAATACATCTCCCCTCCCCCACTACTTCTCAAAAGGTGAGTCATCCAGTATTTTATGCCAGAACACTTATAGTCCTGTTCAAGTAATAATAATAAAACAGCTATAAGTATAAGAGAGTAGATGTTTTTGGCATAGACATTTGCTGGTTATAACTTCTGAATGTGAGAGTCTTAGTGGTTACAGATACATATCTTGCTGTAGTACTTGCTAATCAGAACCAATCATTTCCCTTGGTTCCCAGAGGCTACCAAATAATACACATTTGCTTTTACCCTCGTCTGCAGTAAAAATAAAATCAGAAGAGAAAGAAGAAGATATGAAGTGGAACAGTGTGGTTGGGAAATTCCCACACCTTTACCCTAGAAAAAAAAAANAATTCCATATTTATTCAGCAAACATTCAATGCATGCCTACTAATTAGGGTCAAATACAGTTCTCCATGCTGGGGATATATCAGTAAATAAAGCTGAGTCGACAGTGTAGAGGGGGACAGATGATAAACATTATATAGCAAATTAGAAAGTGATGAGACCTATGAGAAAACTGGAGCAAGACAGGGAGCTTTACTTGTACCTGGAATGGGAATCGGGGGTGATGGGGTAGCCCTCTCTGAGAAGGTAAGGTGATGTTTCAGCTACGAGCATAGTTGCAATAAGAGCTAGCTGATACAGGGGCAAACTATGCAGACATCTTAGAAAACTGCCTCCCAGGCAGAGGCTGGGGCCATCTCAAAGGTCTTGACACAGGGAATGGCTGTTGCTTTGGAGAAGCATTGAAAAGGCTGGTGTGCTGGAACGTCAAGGAGAAAGCAAGAGAGCTAAACTGGTTGGCCGGTAGGTGTTGGGACCCGATGGAGTCTTGAATGACACTGTAAGGACTTCGGCTTTCACTCTGAGTGAAACGGAAAGCCCTGGGAGGGTTCTGTGCAAGAGTGACATGACCGGACCTATTTTCAAAGGCCCCCTCTGTCTGCCGTGCTGTGGACAGACTGAAGTGCAGGAGGGGGAAGACCAACTGGGAAGCTGCTGCAGTAGTCAGGTGAGAGAGGACTATGGTTTAGACCAAGGTGACAGCGGCGGAAGTGGTAAGAGGTAGTCTGACTGGGGATCTATTTAAAAGGGAAACCTACAGGATTTGGATGTGAAATGCTTCACCATTCAGGAGACAGAAGAGGGGTAGAGTGGAGGAATCAGCAAGGAGATTGGGACAGTACAGTCAGTAAGCGGGGAGACAAAACAGTAGAGGGCATCTTCCTGGGTACCAAGTAAAGAAAGTATTTCCAGGAGTCAGTGACCACTTGTATCAGACGCAGCTGATCCATTCAGCAAGATGAGCCTGGAAACTCCACAGGTGACTTTAACAACATGGAGATCATTGGTAACCTTGAGGAAAGCAGTTGTAGTAGAGTGGTTTGGGGCAGAAACATAATTGGTGGTAAGTAGGAGAGGATGGGAGGAGAGGAATTGAAGACAGTGAGTCACAATGACCCTGAGCACTGTTTAGCAATAAAAGGAGTGGGTAATAAGGAATAGCTGGAGGGTGAGTGGGGTCAAGAAAGGGTTCTGTGAACATACTGGGTAGTTGATGACTTCCTGCCTTTTGAGGTCCCCTTCTTCTGGAGTCTACTGGGAGATCCTCTTCTTTCCCTTGAGCTAATTTGACAATGTCTACACTCCACTCTCCCTAACATTCATCATTTATCAAAAAAGACTTCCTCTATGTCTGCTCTGAAATAGATACTGTTCAGTGAACTCATCAATGAACCATGAGTAAGCCTGATAAGAGCTCTGCCTTCCTAGAGGTTATGTTCCAAAGTGGATACAGAGAATACGGAGGCAAACAAATAAAGACGTAAGGTCACTACTGATTATGATAAGTGTTGCACAGGTCACAAACTGAGTGATGTGAGAGAAGGTGAGATGTGGTGGTTGTGAAAGCCTCTCTAGAGAGGTGACAGCTCCAGTGAAACCTGATGGATACTGCTATGGACTGAATGTGTCCCACCACATTCATATGCTAAAACCCCAGTTCCCAGTATGATGGTATCTGGAGGTGGGGCCTTTGGGAGGTAATGAGGTCACAGGTGTGGAGCCCTCAGGAACGGTATTAGTGCCCTTCAAAGAACAGACACGAGAGAGGTGCTTTCTCCCTTACCCCTGTGAGGACAGACTTCTGTCTGCATACAAGAAAGCGGGCCCTCACCAGACACTGAATTTGCCAGCCCCTTAACTCAGACTTTCCTAGCCTCCAGAACGGTGAGAAATAAATTTCCAGTGTGTAAGCCACCCACCCAGTCTATGGTATGTTATAGCAGCCAGAATGCACTAAGACAGATATGGAGGGGCCGATCCCAGGAAGGGCCAGAAGAGTCTTCCAGGCAGAGGGAATCAATTCCAAGAGTACATACCTTGGAAGGAAGCGGTGGGGGTGGTAGAAGAAGAAAAAGGGGTCTCCTGTGGCTGGTGTGGTGTTAGTTGGGGAAGGTGGTATGACTGGGTAAAGGGACCAGATTATAAAAGGACTAAGAGGCCTGAGGAGGGGAGTCAGTAAGAGGTGAGGGGACTTGGTTGAGCTGTGTGAGTGCAGATGGGGTGAAGGACGTGGGTAGATACAGCTTTTGGAGGTAAACAAGTTTATGGGCTGTATGTGGTAAGTGGAGGAAAGAACAAAGCCAGGAGTGCTCCTTTGGTGTAAGCACCAGGTGGTTGTGGTACCATCCTCATCTCTTTTCTATAAGAGAAAGCTATCTGGAGGAGGGAGGCAGGGAGACGATGTGGGGGTGGGGAGCAGATACTGGCTGGACACCAAGAGGGTGGCATCCAGGAAGCTTCTTGAGAGCGAGTGTGTCAAGAAGCTGGAGACAGTCAAGCAGGTAATGTGCTGCTGAGAGATGATGAGGGGTGGAGACTGTGAACTCCTCAGTAGTAGCTCTCAAAGCTTGTCTAACATTAGTTCTTTCCAGCCTTTCTCCATTATTTGTCAGATTGTTAGAGGTTTGGGGCCTTTTAAAAAATAAACATAAATTTACCTCTGTATCCCTGAGCTCAACAGGGTCCTTGAAAAGAGTAGATTGCATGGAGAGTTCCAGGTTGAAAATAACCCTGGGAAGGAAACACCCCAAGGTGATATCAGTTGAGAGATCAGCTGCCAAATGCCAGGGGGAGTTGGGAGGGCCCCATAATGCTCCCTGGTGTATAACAGGTTCCATTCAGTGTCACACAGGCTGAAAAGTGCCCTGTCTTCTGGGAGCTAGAAAGGGTGTTCATGATAAGGCAGGGTGGGGGCCTGACTCACACAATTAGCAGGGCTTTTGTCTTTGGATCTGCCTGGAAGTGAC
>SJYV01042933.1:0-10206 GCA_006410875.1 Neotragus pygmaeus | reverse complement strand
CCTCGGTCTTCAGGTTGGCCTTTCTTCCACTTGATCAGAAAATGGTCACAGAGAAGGTTCCCAACATTATAGCATTTTGCAGCTTTAGCCCCGGGGAGAAACTGACTTTTTCACTTCCAGTTTCAAAATTCTCCTAGGGGGCTTCTGATTGGACTAAAAGTGTCAGCTCTTCACTTTTGGACCACGTGCAAGGTGGCAGAGAGAGGATTTGGGAGAAGGCCGTGAACGCGCTTAGGTCAGAGGCACGTTCCCCAGGGCACCCCAACCCTGCCAGTAAAGTGCCTCTTCCCAGGGTCCCCGTGGAGGGAGCGGGGCGCTGAGAGTCAGTGGGCTCTACAGAGCCCGGTGGGTAGGGGCAACAGCGGGCCCCACACTCCAGCAAACCACCGTGGGACTCTGGCCTGACAGATCGAAGGCAAAGGACTGGAATATTCGAAGGCTGGAGTCTCTTATGAAATCCGGCTTTCATTTAATCCTCCCAGTAGTGACTGCGGGGATTACTGCTTCCCGCTTTTCACGGATAAAGGATACAGAGAGGTTAAGCACTCTGTCTACACGCACACAGCTAATAAGGGGCAGAACAGGACTGGGAACCAGGGGCCCCGCCGGGGGCTTCCATGAACAAACCTGGTGGGGCAGGGAACGAGGGGAGAGGCAGGCTGGAGCTCTGAGGAGGAGCAGGCCGGCCCTGGGGCGTTGGGTTGAAGCTCTGCGGACCCGGACTTCTGGGAGGGTTTCAGCAGGTCGAGGAGAGGGGCTGAGGGAGCTGCGCCAGCGGGCAGCGGTCTAGGTGCCTAGTCCCAGAGGTGCCCCCAGCGAAGCTGGGTGCGCGGGAGGGCGGAGGGCCAGCAGGAGCTGCTAGGCCCGAAAGGGAGGCAGAGGCCCGGTGGGGAAGGCCACGCCCCAGCTTGGAGTGCTTATCCCCAGATCCCGGCCTCCGAATGCAATTCCATTTAAGGGCAGCCTGGCCCGGTTCACACCTAGCGTGAAGATGACTGGACGCCCTGTGGTCGGTTTGCAGGGTGAGAACAGGAACCTACAACCCGGCACCTGCACTCCCAGCGCCATAAAGGAAACCAGCCACATCCCATAAAATGTCACCACCGCTGAGGTGCAATTTCCAAGGGGATCTCTAGCAGAGGGCAAGACTCTGCGGCCGGCGACCCTCACAGCTGCGAATTCACCGCAGCTGGGGCGGCAGGCTCTGGTACAGGGTAGGGGAAGGGCAGGGGCCCCCTTTCTAGCCCTCTGCTCCCCGTTTTGTAATGCGGTTCGGCCACGTGGTGAAAGCTGCCGGGGGAGACGGGGAGGGTGGTGGTTGTCAGCGGGGGTGGCCTGGGCGATTTCTGCCGGAGGGGTGTTTGACCAAACGTAAAGAGCTCAGGAGCGGGAGCCCGGAGCCGTGCCCGGGCTGGGCCGCGGATACCGACGCCGCCTTGGCAGAGCCTGAGCGCTGAGCCGCTGCCGCCCCTCCCCCCGGCCTGGTCCGCGAGCTCATTTTCGCTTGGCCGGTCCCCGCGCTGCCGGATGGATCGCGCCCCACCCCCGCTCCTCTGCTCAGTCATTCAGACTTGGAAAGTCAATAACACGCTGACATCATCAGGGGTTTGTGTATTATTACACGGCTACTTTCCAGAGTACCTGGCATTATCTAAGAGAAGAGCACTCCGGCTGCCCCAGGGAGGGCCTGGGACGCGGGCCTGGGGAGGGGCGACTACCCACGCTAGGCCTTTTCCTCCTTGGGAGCATCTTCAGGGCACCGATTAGAAACAGATTATGAGCTTTTGCTGCGCTAAATGTAGAGGCACTTTAGTTATCGATACAGGCTTCATTTTGGCTGGGGGTGTACTTAATAAATCATTCCTAAGTGACCTCTATTTCTACCAAAGACATCCACTTGGTCTTTAAGAAGCATTTTTAGTGATCCTCACAAAGGAAAAAAAGGCATCTTTTATGACAGGAAGCCAAAGGCTGATTCTTTTGAGACTCTTGGGGTTTGTGTGTGCGAATCTCTATTATGTAATCGCCATCACGGGTGATTAGGTCTTCTCTTTCCCTCCAGGGTTGGCTTGGGTGGTTTGGTTGCTGTGTTTTTCTTAAGCCTCATGCAGAGCAAACACACACATAAAAAACATGTCCCAGATTTACGGTGCAAAACTACTCTCCAAGCAAACAGCCTTAGAAAAGAGTGTCTCATTTTGAAGGAGGGAAATGATGAATTTGTTGTTAATGAAGACTCCTTATCTTACTACTCTGGCATTTCCTTTTCCTAGAATGAGCTTTTAAGAATCACTTAATGTATTTTAGATATTCTCTCCCCTCCCTCCTGTTGTAATGGTCCTTATAATGGCTTAAATNGGTGCAATTTCCAAGGGGATCTCTAGCAGAGGGCAAGACTCTGCGGCCGGCGACCCTCACAGCTGCGAATTCACCGCAGCTGGGGCGGCAGGCTCTGGTACAGGGTAGGGGAAGGGCAGGGGCCCCCTTTCTAGCCCTCTGCTCCCCGTTTTGTAATGCGGTTCGGCCACGTGGTGAAAGCTGCCGGGGGAGACGGGGAGGGTGGTGGTTGTCAGCGGGGGTGGCCTGGGCGATTTCTGCCGGAGGGGTGTTTGACCAAACGTAAAGAGCTCAGGAGCGGGAGCCCGGAGCCGTGCCCGGGCTGGGCCGCGGATACCGACGCCGCCTTGGCAGAGCCTGAGCGCTGAGCCGCTGCCGCCCCTCCCCCCGGCCTGGTCCGCGAGCTCATTTTCGCTTGGCCGGTCCCCGCGCTGCCGGATGGATCGCGCCCCACCCCCGCTCCTCTGCTCAGTCATTCAGACTTGGAAAGTCAATAACACGCTGACATCATCAGGGGTTTGTGTATTATTACACGGCTACTTTCCAGAGTACCTGGCATTATCTAAGAGAAGAGCACTCCGGCTGCCCCAGGGAGGGCCTGGGACGCGGGCCTGGGGAGGGGCGACTACCCACGCTAGGCCTTTTCCTCCTTGGGAGCATCTTCAGGGCACCGATTAGAAACAGATTATGAGCTTTTGCTGCGCTAAATGTAGAGGCACTTTAGTTATCGATACAGGCTTCATTTTGGCTGGGGGTGTACTTAATAAATCATTCCTAAGTGACCTCTATTTCTACCAAAGACATCCACTTGGTCTTTAAGAAGCATTTTTAGTGATCCTCACAAAGGAAAAAAAGGCATCTTTTATGACAGGAAGCCAAAGGCTGATTCTTTTGAGACTCTTGGGGTTTGTGTGTGCGAATCTCTATTATGTAATCGCCATCACGGGTGATTAGGTCTTCTCTTTCCCTCCAGGGTTGGCTTGGGTGGTTTGGTTGCTGTGTTTTTCTTAAGCCTCATGCAGAGCAAACACACACATAAAAAACATGTCCCAGATTTACGGTGCAAAACTACTCTCCAAGCAAACAGCCTTAGAAAAGAGTGTCTCATTTTGAAGGAGGGAAATGATGAATTTGTTGTTAATGAAGACTCCTTATCTTACTACTCTGGCATTTCCTTTTCCTAGAATGAGCTTTTAAGAATCACTTAATGTATTTTAGATATTCTCTCCCCTCCCTCCTGTTGTAATGGTCCTTATAATGGCTTAAATGACGAACTGTATAATTACTGCATTTTGTTCTGTGGATACACACACACACACACCACTCAGTTAAAATATGTAAAACGTACACAACATGGTACCTTTTCTGTTTCGTCAAACAGGCTTTTCTCTTCCACACACAGGGCTAATCCCATTTACATTTTCTTAAATTTTAAATTGCAAAAAATGGCAACCAGCGGGGAACTGGCTATCTGGAGACTTAGAAGGGGAGTGCAGTTCTTCCCGGCCTGATCACATCCCTCTGTATCCCTGGCTGGGACTGATCACTCACTGATATGAAATACATTGGTGCTGCCTGGGGAGGAAGCAAAGCAGCCATGTTTCTCAGCAGTGTAGCGCTTTGCCTCTGTGCACATGATCATTTCAGGAGAACTTGAACTTGTAGTGGATCACGACCACTTCCCTCTAGACGGTTTGAGGGAAAAATTTCCCTACGACGTGTGCACTTCTAAAATCGCCTCCACAGGCTTGCCCTACAGCTCTCCTGCCCCCACCTACAATTTTGCGCTGGACATTTCTGAGGTCCAGCTCTTTGCAATGGTTCAGTGGGGGTTGGGGTGCAATGGGTGGGATTCTCCCCCTCTCAGTGCACTGTGTACTTAGAGCTTTCCCTCTGACCCTTTGGTTGTCAAGATGAAGAGGCTCTCGCATCTTGAAGCACTTCTGTTTTCTCCCCTGCCTGCCCTCCAGCCTTTGCCTAAGCCCCTTCTAGGCATGACTGACCCAAATAGAGGTCCTCCCTAGACAGGGAAGTCAACCATCTTGTTCTGGACGTTGAGCTTTGATATTAATAGTGGGCAGCTAACTTCCTGTCTGAGAGCTTCTGCCTAAGCAGGGGAGGACAAAGGTCAGAGGATCACTTGGGCAGAGCACCCCGGCAGGAAGCTGGATGCTAGCTATGTAGGCTTCAGAACTAGGTGGCTGACACCTCTGCTGAGCGTGGAGCCCGTACTGGCTAGGAAGAGGGGAGAACTCAGTGCAATGGAACTAGGCTGGGGAGACCGAGAAGCAGGACTCTTGGTCCTAGAGGAGCTTACGCTCCAAGAGGCAGACACACAGACATCAGCCAGAGAGCATGCCCTTGGCACAGACATGAGAGGCCCCTGTGTACCAGTGAGGGGAGGAAGAGGAACTCCAGGTGATCTGTGGCATCTGGCCAGTCCTCGCACAACTGACCCTGGAAGAAATTTGGTGCCTTGATGGGTCCAGAAACAGTCCTGCAGGAGTGAAGGGATGTTTCCTCCATTCCTCTGGGGAAGAGAGGTTAGCTTCTAGGCCTTTATTGGCAGACATCTGTCAGCTGGTTAGAACTCGGTACATTTTAACTCATAGGCTTATGTCTTTTCAGGTAATAATGTGAAGATTCCAGAGACTAACATTCAACTATCAAGTCCTGATTTGGATTAGAAAGGACAGCATTTTAAAGTAGACATTTTACTTTGATAAGAGCTTCTCAGGTGGCGCAATGGTAAAGAGTTCAGCTGCCGATGCAGGAGATGCAGGTGTGATCCTTGGGTTGGGAAGATGCCCTGGAGAAGGGAATGTCAACCTACTCCAGTATTCTTGCCTGGAAAATTCCATGGACAGAGGAGCCTGGCAGAGTGTAATCCATGGGGTCACCAAGAGTCTGACATGACTGAGCAGTTTGTTTTATCATATCACATGATATGATATGATTTACTTTGATAAAGGACACGACAGAGGTTAAACTATCTTGGGGGCAAGATTTGTAATCCACTGCTCACTGAGATTTTTGTTTAAAAAATTAGAGAACTAAATTACAAAATGTATAAAGATGCAAGGCCAATTTTTTGTTACTAGAGACAAAATTATATTCACAGAATTACTCTGTCTAGATGTTTCTCAGTGTTATTCTCAGTTGCTATGCACATCTCATCTGGAATGTAACAAACAGTTCTTGGATATAGGGTGCACTTTGAGGAGCAGGAAACGGAGACTGCATACTGGAGGTTTAGGGGCCACATTCATCTCAGGTTTGTGTGCAGCTTGGCCCAAACAGTTTTTTAAAAAATGGATTAAAAATCCAGAGATTATCACATTAAAAACCCAGCTTTCCCTAAAAGGTAAAAAGCTTCCTTCAACTCAGGCCATGTCAACGGTTGGGTAGAGCTGAGCAGAGCTGCCCCTTTAAGCCCAGGACACAGCCTGCTATTGGTCACAGTCCCAGTCTACCCCTAGGAAGGGTCACTTAATTGAACTATCTGCTTGTTGTGGCTACAAAGAGCATTTTCTCCTCCTAAAGGTTTCTCCTTGAAACAGACTTCATGAGTATTTCCTATCCTTATCACAGAGAAAGACCATGGTGCAAAGGGCAAAGGACCCCAACCCAGGCAATGTGGTGCTGAGAATAGAGGCTGTGGCATTAGTATAGTTTCTGTGAAGCCTTGTGTGCCCCCAAATATTCTCTCTGGATTAGAGGATAGCACACTTCAAACCTATATGGCTTAAAGTCTTGAGGTACATGCAGCTGCTATTTTGATGAATATGAAATTCATTTAATAATTTATAAATGTTGCTGGTAACTGTTACTACTAGTTTTTATGACTTAATTTTCCTGAGTTAATAGATACAGAAAGTAAAACTACTACTGCCTTTTAAAAAATGTTCAAGAGGGGATGCTCCCTATGAAAAAAGTTGGTGGGCTGCTGTTTCATAAGTGTCATCTTCAGACTCTTGTTCATGTACCCTCTAAAAATGACAGCTACAGTTTTGCAACATAAGCTGAAATTGTTGCAGAGGATAGAATATCTAGTGTACTACAAACATTTAGAATAAAACTATCACTTTAAAAAATATGTCCAGTGGGATGCAAATACTATAGCCATCAGATACTCATCAGCATTTACGTAAAAAATACATGAACAAGCTTGTCTTAAACACTGGCAGACTTTATATGTTTTATGTTGTTTTTCCTTCTTGACTGTTTATGGCTATCCTTATAGGGCCAACAAAATAAATACGTTTTAATTTAAAAATTCTATGTGATTACATGGCTTTAAGTGTTAATTTTTATTGATTATGTGTTATAGTAAAATGAATATGGCTTTTCTTCCAATTAGCTTATGCATGGATGACTACTGCTTCTTATTACTAGAGTGAGCATTACTTCTATCCTAGTTTTGTTCATACACTTGTGTGTGCACAAGAAATGTTATCAGATGACCAGGTAGATGGAAATGGAGGTGGTTTTTAATAGCAATACCATCTTCACATTTCTGGTTTGCTGTTCTTTCTTTATCTCCTTCCAAATCATTTGGTAAAGATCTCATTTTGGGCTTGCCAAAAATCAACTGTGATTAGATCATACTTTAAATTATTTGGGAAGCAAGAAATAAGCCTTACTCTGTAGCCTGTTCAGAGTTTGTGGTCCCCCACCCCCATTCACATGGTGAAAGCTGCTTTTCAGTGTGCTGTATTTTGAAGTGATACCTTGGGTGGTGATTAGGTCATGAGGCTGAAATCTTCAGGAATGATATTAGAACCCGAGCAAAGGAGGCCCCATAGAGAGCCCTCACTCCTTCTGCCCATGTGAGGGCATCATGAGAAGATGGCCATCCGTGAACCAAAGTAGGATCACGTCAGACACCGAGTCTGCTGGTGTCTTGATCTTGGACTATCAGCCCCCAGAAATGTAAGAAATACATTCTGTTGTTTATAAAGCACCTGGTCTGTGGTATGATATTATAGCAGCCTGAGTTGAGACACCGCCTGACTAGCAAAGGCATTTATTTCAAGTCATTAAAATTATTTGCTTCCTTTATATTTATCTGTTCTAAGACTTAGAGCCTTCCTTTGCTCTGCATATGTTCTGCCTCAGGGCAGTAAAATTGAGAACAGGTATAAGGTATGCATTTCATTTTGCTTTCTTTTTCTAGGTAGTAGAAATTTTACTTATTATATTTCTGCTTGTCTATGTTGTTTAATTTTTAAAATTGAGATATATATAGCGTTATGTTCGTTTCGGGTACAAATGTAATGACGTGATATTTGTACGTTTTGTGAAGTGACTACCACAATTAGTCTAGTTAACATCCATGAGCACATATAGTTACACTGTTTTTTTCTTCTGATGAAAACTTTTAAGACCTCCTCTGTTAGCAAGTTTCAGATACACAGTATACTATTAACTCTAGTCACCATGCTGTACATTACATCCCCAGAACCTATTTATCTTATAAGTGGAAGTTTGTGCTCTTTGACCACCTTCACTCATTTCCTCCTCCTCCACCCCCACCTCTGGCAACTACTAATCTGTCCCATGTATCTATGAGTCTCTGTGTGTGTGTTGGGTTTTTTTTTTTTTTTTTTTTTTGTATACTTTTAGTTTCCAAATATAAATGAGATCATAGGGTATTTGTCTTAGTCTTACTTATTCACTTAGCATAATGCCCTCAAGGTCTGTCCATGTTGTTGCAACTGGCAAGATTTCCTTGTTTTTTATGCATGAACAATTCCTTCTTTTTTGGGGGGTATGCATTTCTTTAGCAAAGTATTAATAGAAGATAGGGAGATGATGAGGTTACCCTGACATCAAATTCTTTCTCAGCCAGATAGTACTGACAGAAGTTGAGGAAATTGATGATCTTAAAACTATTCTTTTTTGTGTACCTCCTGGAAAGTCTTCATGTAGCTACAGGAGTGGGTGTGTACGTACCCCAGCTTGAAGTTGGCTGCCCTAGAAAAAAGTCAGGCCTGGGCACTTGAGTGAAAGGGAGATACCAGGATCTCTACACTACCAGTGATTGCACTAATTACATCCCACAGGTTTTGAGTTGTTATGTTTTCATTCATTTGTTTTTAGGAATCTTTGATTTCCCTTTTGATTTCTTCGGTAACCCATTCATTATTTAGAAACATATTGTTGAATCTCCCTGTGTTTGTGTTTTTTACAGTTTTTTTTCCCTGTAATTGATATCTAGTCTTATAGTGCTGTGGTCAGAAAAGATGCTTGATACGATTTCAATTTTCTTAAATTTACTGAGGTTTGATTTGTGATCCAAGATGTCTATCCTGGAGAATGTTCTTTGTGCATTTGAGAAGAAGGTGTATTCTGCATTTGGATGGAATATCCTGAAAATATCAATAAGATCCATCTCATCTAATGTATCATTTAAGACTTGTGTTTTCTTATTACTTTTCTGTTTTGATGATCTGTCCTTTGGTGTAAGTGGGGTGTTAAAGTCTCCTATTATTGTGTTACTGACAGTGTCTCCTTTTATGTCTGTTAGTGTGTTTGCCTTATATTTTGAGGTGCTCCTATGTTGGGTGCATGCTGCTGCTGCTTCTAAGTCTCTTCAGTCATGTCCAACTCTGTGTGACCCCATAGACGGCAGCCCATCAGGCTCCTCTGTCCCTGGGATTCTCCAGGCGAGAATACTGGAGTGAGTTGCCAAATCCTTCTCCAATGCATGCATGCATGAAAAGTAACTTCAGTCGTGTCCGACTCTGTGCAACCCTATGGACAGCAGCCCACCAGGCTCCTCCGTCCACAGGATTCTCTAGGCAAGAATACTGGAGTGGGTTGCCATTTCCTTCTCCATGTTGGGTACATAGATGTTTACAATTGCATGTCTTCTTGGGTTGATCTCTCGATTATTATGTAGTGTTCTTCCTTATCTCTTGTAATATCCTTTATTTTAACGTCTATTCTGTCTGCATGAGGATTGCTACTCCAGCTTTCTTTTGCTTCCCATTTGCATGGAATATATTTTTCCATCCTCTGACTTTCAGTTTATATGTGTCTTTAGGTCTGAAGTGGATTTCTTATAGACAGCATATATATGGGTCTTGTTTTTGTATCCATTCAGCCAGTCTGTGTCTTTTGGTTGNCCCATTTGCATGGAATATATTTTTCCATCCTCTGACTTTCAGTTTATATGTGTCTTTAGGTCTGAAGTGGATTTCTTATAGACAGCATATATATGGGTCTTGTTTTTGTATCCATTCAGCCAGTCTGTGTCTTTTGGTTGGAGCATTTAATCCATTTACATTAAAAGTAATTATTTATACATATGTTCTCATTGCCGTTTTCTTAATTGTTTGGGATTTGTTTTGTAGATCTTTTTCTTCTCTTGTATTTCCTGACTATATAAGTGCCTTTAACATTTGTTGTAAAGCTGGCTTGATGGAACTGAATTTTCTTAACTTTTGCTTGTCTGAAAAGCTTTTTATTTCTTCATTAGTTTTGAATGAGATCCTTGCTGGGTACAGTAATTTTGGTTGTTGATTTTTCCCTTTCAGTACTTTAGATATATCCTGCCACTCCCTTCTGGCCTGCAGAGTTTCTGTTGAAAGATCAGCTGTTAAACATATGGACTTTCCCTTGTATGTTACTTGTTGTTTTCCCTTGATGCTTTTAATATTCTTTCTTTGTGTTTAATCTTTGTTAGTTTGATTAGTATGTGTCTTGGTGTGTTTCTCCTTGGGTTTATTCTGTATGAGACTCTGTATAAGAAAGGCAATGCCAAAGAATGCTCAAACTATCACACAATTGCGCTCGTCTCACACGCTAGTAAAGTAATGCTCAAAATACTCCAAGCCAGGCTTCAGCAATACGTGAACCATGAAC
>SJYV01042919.1:0-11226 GCA_006410875.1 Neotragus pygmaeus | reverse complement strand
GAAAATTCCATTCTAGATAAGATGCTCAATCACAATTTGCCATTAGAGATACAATCTTTACTGTTGCTTCTATCAGGAGATCTGTTCAAAGTACATGAAAAACATGTGGTCTAGTACTAAGTTATGTGGAAATGTCACTTAGGGCTTGAAGATCTTTTAAGACTTTGAAGCAAACTCTTCCCCCAAACACCTTAGAAAAATGTTACTGGGATGAGGAACATTCCTCTTTTATATCTATATCTGCAAAGAGTGAAAGAGAAGCGTGATGGAAACAGGGCAGGAGGAGAAAAACACACGAAGAGTAAGAAGCTGTCTCTTATACACATCTCCTAAGCTGGAAATTACTCAAATTCTTGAACAAGTAAGTGTATCTTTTGGTTCATTATATAAAGGTTTTACCATTTACATCGAGATAATAAGGCCTTCCTAAATTGTGATATACCTAGCGAGAATATCAATAAATATACATATTTATATATAGAGAGAAAAGTCTGGAAAGATATGCATCAAACTGGGAACGACAGGTGCAGCAAGAGAAGGATTTCCAGGAGGAAGAATATTCTGCTTTCTGGATTTTGCATTATGCTTTGCTTAAGTTTTATACGCTGAGCATATACTACTTCTGTATCTAACAAAAACAGAGTATACTCAGGCTATATACATATAACTTCACCTCTGCTAGCCCATATGTGCGTGTGTGTGTATGTGCTCTGTTGTATCCGACTCTTTGCAACCCTATGGACTGTAGCCCGCCAGGCTCCTCTGTCCATGGGGATTCTCCAAGCAAGAATATTGGAGTGGGTGGCCATGCCCTCCTCCAGGGGATCTTCCCAACCCAGGGACTGAACCTGCATCTCCTGAAGCTCCTGCATTACAGGCAGATTCTTTACCACTGAGCCACCAGGGAAGCATCATTTTCTTATTAAGTAAACACAAAATACTTAAATGAGCATGGAGTATATATGTCCCTGAATGTGCAAAGCCTAATTTCAGAAACTGTGCCTTAAACCTGCATGCAGAAAAAAAGTTGACATGGCAGACCTGACTGCTATCCTTGGAAAGGCCTGCTTACAAGGTTGGCCCTTGTCTGGCATCTGGAAACTTGGATTTGGGGAGAGTTCCCACCATAATCAGGCTTCCCTGATGGGTTAGCAGTAAAGAATTTGCCTGCAATGCAGAAGACGTGGGAGATATAGGTTTGATCCCTGGGATGGTTAAGATCCCCTAGAGGAGGAAATGGCAACCCACTCCAATATTTTTGCCTGGAATATCTCATGGACAGAGGAGCCTGGCAGGCTATAGTCCCTGAGTTTGCAGTTAGAAACGACAAGAGCATGCACACATGCTCACTATTAACAAAATGTGATAAGAGTGGCTCGCTGTGCCACAGTGTTGGAAGAAACGATATGATTTATGTAGAGCACCCGCTTTCCTCTAGGAGTCTGGAATTTTGACACTCTGGAGGCAGAGGGCACCTATGTGACCAGCCCTCAGGAAAAACCTTGGGTGCCAAGCCTCTAATGAGCTTCCCTGGCAGTCAGCACTTCACCAGTGTTGCTACAGCTTGTTCCTGGGGGATTCAAGCACATCCTTTGTGATTTCACTGGAAGAGGACCCTTGGAAGCTTAAAGGTGGTTTCCCTGAGACTTTATCCGACTAGCCTTCTCCTCTGCTGATCTGGCTCTGTATCCTATCACTAAAATAAGTTATGCTCAGTTCTCTGAGTCCTGATGAATCATTGAACTTGGGGGTCCTTCAACACAACCTGCCTCTGTACAACACGAGATTTCACAATGAATGGCTGAAACATGCAGAAGACCAGCAGGGGCTCACCATCAGATTCAACTTGTGGTTGATGGCCAAGGCTGAGTGTTCCAGGGCTTTGAACACGGAGGCATAGCAGTCCCTGAGCTTGGTGTATTTGCCAACCAGGGCAATGGAACATGTTTTCTGTAACCTTTCATACCTGGGAAGGAAAACAAGCTTAAAGGTTATATGCATGTAACATCACATCACAAGCGTAATGACATCCACTGTTCTTATCCCAAGGCACTTTTTAAAACCTGAGGAATAGACATGCCTTGAATTTGATGTGCTTGACTCAAATTTCCCACCCTACCCCCAAAGAATAAAAATCTATACTCCAAGATATTTGAAAATCATGAGAAAGGCCAACATTGGCTTATATGAGCAAGCACAGACATAAATCCAAGGAGAAAAAGAAAAAGTTAAAAGCATTACAAATAAAAAATTAAAAAGTCTCCCCATCTCATCAACATGAGCTGTCCTTAAATTCACTTATAAGGTGACACTGTATAAGAAAATGCACTCTCAATAGGAGACACTACAATATTAACTTTGTAAGGTGACATCATATGAGAAAATGCATTCAAAGTGTCTACATTAAAAATTGTTACATTCCCAGAGGACCCACAAAAGCCAAGTTATTTATGACATTCCTGAAGAATGGTGCTGAGAGAACTATTTAAAATACTATAAGCCACTTACATCATTTTTATGAGAAAATTCCATTCTAGATAAGATGCTCAATCACAATTTGCCATTAGAGATACAATCTTTACTGTTGCTTCTATCAGGAGATCTGTTCAAAGTACATGAAAAACATGTGGTCTAGTACTAAGTTATGTGGAAATGTCACTTAGGGCTTGAAGATCTTTTAAGACTTTGAAGCAAACTCTTCCCCCAAACACCTTAGAAAAATGTTACTGGGATGAGGAACATTCCTCTTTTATATCTATATCTGCAAAGAGTGAAAGAGAAGCGTGATGGAAACAGGGCAGGAGGAGAAAAACACACGAAGAGTAAGAAGTCAAAACTGACAGCAGAGGTGACTTTCTAGGCAGGCGACTGAAGAACGTTAGAGAACACTGCTAAACCTTTAACTTGCCACTTAATTTTATGTTGCTCTGGAGACTGCCTGCCTGCGCTTCACCTCAGCTGTACAAAGGACATAGGTAACAAAGCAAGTTGGTACCAAGGCAACATTCCAAGATGACGTGATGGGGGGAGCACATCCTGTCCCAGAGTTTGGCCCAGGTGAGCACAGCAGTCTGGCTGAGGCTTCAGCCCACTCTCACACCTCTGCTGCCAGAGGGACGCAGGGCTGCAGTCAGCATGGCCAGTCCCTCCTTCCACACACATCTCTCTCTCCACTCACTCGTAGCTTGTTTTCCCAGGGAACGAGGAATCACGCAGCAGCCGGGTGGGACAGGGGAGGCCACTGGGCAGCCCAGCTGCCATCTGGGGAGATAAGCTAAGCCTACACCCCTGTGTTCTCCTGTGCTCTTGAACCTGCAGTCTAGCGCCTCCCTCCCCTCATGCTCTCCATTCAGCCACGGGTATGAGGCCTCTGAGCAGCACTGGACCTCCACAATCAAGGCTGCCCCTTTGACTTCTGTTTGCCTTCTTGTATCTATCTCTCTAGAGCCTGTACTGAGGGGGCGGGGTCTAAAGAATGGACACTTCACACCTCTATGACCAATGAACCAACATCACAGCCAACATGACGCAGACAATTGCTCAATATTCCCCTTGCTTGAATCCTCAGCTCAATGGTGGCTCAAAAAAACATATGTTTCCCAGAACCTATGAATGTGTCCATATCTGGGTGGGGGGAGGGGAACACTTTGCAGACACAATTAAGTTAAGGATCTCCAGATGAGATCATTTTGGATTAGAATGGGCCCTGACTGCAAAGTCAAGCATCCTTATAAAAGAGAAAGGAAGAGGACACAAAGGAGAAGGACATGTGGCAAGAGAGAGAGAGAAAATGGAGTGACATGGCCATAAGCCAAGAACACCAAGGAAGCTAGCCCACAGAGGCCAAGAGAAACACACGCGGCAGATTCCACCTCAGAGCTCCGAAAGGAACCAGCCCTGCTCACACCCTGACTTCCTACTTCCAAGCTCCAAAACTGAGAGAGAACAAATTTCTGTTGGTTTAAGCCACCCATTCTGTGGTAACTCGTTATAGCAGCCACAGGAAGCTAGTACAAAAACCAAACTCTGGCTTTAAAAAGCACAGAGGCGTAGAGTATAGTTTAGAACTAGTTTCAATACAAAGAGTTAAAATATTAAAGTTTCTCATGGTTAAAAAGAATCAGCCCCAAGTACCTAGAAAATTCCCACAAAGTGACTGATTCCTTAAGCATTCTGGAGGACAGGGGCTTAACTGTATCACCAGTTACTGGAGCACCTAAGTTCAGAAAATGCACTTCATTCCTGGTTCTACTTACCCCACAAATTCTAAAACGCTTTTTAAATTTTAAAATGGAAGGGCAAAAGAACTTTCAATCTACTAGTTACCTATCAAAGGTCAGTGATTTTGTCACCATCAAATCACTTGTTTTATTATGAATTTGCTCATTTAAACACATTTCATGGGTTTCGATAAATCAAAATTATTATGTTTGGAAGCTCAAATGGTCCCATTTCTAACCAGTCAATGCTCTCAGTTACTCAGTCGTGGCTGACTCCTTTCGACACTATGGACTGTAGCCCGCCAGGCTCCTCTGTCCAGGGGGTTTTTCTCAGCAAGAATACTGGAGTGGGTTGTCATTTCCCCCTCCAGGGGACCTTCTTGACCCAGGGATCAAACCCTAGTCTCCTGCATCTCCTGCACTGCAGGCAGATTCCTTACCACTGAGCCACCAGGGAAAGTGAAAGTGAAAGTCATTCAGTCTTGTCCAACTCTTTGCGACCCCATGGACTATACAGTCCATGGAGTTCTCCAGGCCAGAATACTGGAATGGGTTGCCATTTCCTCCTCCAGGGGATCTTCCTGACCCAGGAATCACACCCTAGTCTCCGGCATCTCCTGCACTGCAGGCTGATTCTTTACCAGCTGAGCCACAAAGGAAGCCCAAGAATACTGGAATGAGTAGTCCATCTTTTCTCCAGCAGATCTTTCCAACCCAGGAATCGAACCAGGGTCTCCTGTATTGCAGGTGGATTGTTTACCAACTGAGCTATCAGGGAAGCTCCCCCCCCCAAATATTTTGATTACTGTAACAGACATCAGTAGCCAATAGTGCCTGATGTGAAGTTAAGGCCCACAGTATTTTCTCTCAAAATTGCCACAGCATGGTACTAGCATCCCCTAGTCATATACAGATGGGAGAACAAGCCTAAAGAGATTAAGTAATCTGCCTAAACTCACATAGCTAGTGAAAGGAGAAGCTAGGGTCTGAATCTATGGTGCCTGACACCAGAGCTTACATTTTTTTAAATTGAGATATAAGTGATATATAACATTAATTAGTTCCAGTCACACATGATAATTCAATATATTTAAATATTACAAAATGGTAACCCCAAGAACTCTAGTTAACATCCATCACCACACAAAGTTATAAATGTTTTTCTTGTGATGAGAACTTTTAAGATCTACCCCTCAGCAACACTGAGCCTACATTTGTAACTACTGCGTCAACTGCCTCTACCTCAGCTACATGAGAAGAGAAGCAGCCAGGAGTTTATGGAGTCATGCCTCATCAACATTTAGTATAAGAAAATAGGCGATGGGGATTTCCTCTGTATACAACATCAAATTAGACAAACCTTGCTGAAATTAATATGATTGTCTTAAAGCTAAAACCTATCAGGGGTTTTTAATACCAACACTGATAGCTTGTAACTGCAGGAGAGAACAACAATGCTGCAGCCAAAACTTCCTATTCAGAAGGATTTCCTTTAAGGAATGTTAGCCAAATCTTACAAATAAACAAAGCCTATAGCATTTTAAACTGTTTAAAATATTCAGAGACTAAATAATAAATCAAAATGCTTCCAAATTTTTTTTGTAAATTCTGGAATCCAAGTTCTTTCAATTCACTTTTCTTTAAGTGGAGCAAAATCAAAGGCTCTGCAAACCAGAATACAGCAAAACACCCTGACAATATGCTAGAGCTTTAGATATTTCCCAAACCAAACATGCCCAGGTGGAAAGCAGACTGCTACATAGTTATCTTCTAAGGTAGACCTCAGTCCTACCCCCAAAGCCAAGAGTTAAGAAAGATTACATTAGTAATTCCTTTCACAGTACCTGTCAGCCATATTTCTCCACTTGGAAAGCAAACTACTTGCAGAATCCTCAATGGGCAGATCCAATCTCTCTTTAAAATATTTAACGATGCCTTGTTCCTCCAAAAGCACAGGCACTCGGTAGGTGGAAGAAACATCATGGATACATATGACCTGATTAATGATGATAAAACACCATATTTAATGGAATGACTCAAATATGCCACAAAAAACATACACAAGAATGAGCCAAAACTCAAGAGAGATGGCAGTTTATTTATACTGACAGAAGAAAGCAACCTAAAGAACCCAGCAACCTAAACAAGAGTCAGAATTAACACAAGGTTAGTTTCACCTAATTACAAAACACTGAAGTCATTATTCTACACCTGGAACCATGGATACAATGGTAGAAAAAAAATATATATATATATATCCTGTGCCAGGAACTAGGAACAAAGAATACACACACACACACACATTTTAAACGTTTGAAATTTCTTGAGTTATAGGAATAACTTTGTTAGGTTAACGAGGCTAGCACTGAGATGACTTTAGGATTGGAGGGGTGACAAGAAAAAGCAAGCAAGTCATTAGAAAGCTGGAACTTTCAACCACCTGACCGCCAGGGAGGGGACGGGAGCTAGAGACTGAATTCAGTCAGGTGACCAATGATTTACTCAATCCTGCCCATATGATGAAACCCCAATAAAAATGGCAAACACCAGGCCTCAGGGGAGCATCCTCGTCTGTGAATATACAAATGTAATGAAAAGGTGGTGCCCTCTAACTCCACAGGAACAAAAGCTCTTGTGCCTGGGACTCTTCTAGACCTTGCCCTATGTGTCTCTTCATCTGGCTGTTCACTTACACCTTTAATAATAAAATAGTAATCATAAGCAGAGCACTTTTCTGAGTTGTGAGTCATTCTAGAGAATTATCAAATCTGAGGTGGTTACGAGAAGCTTCCACTTTGTAGTCAGCCAGGCAGAAGTGGGGTGGCTTGGAACAATGGAAACCTGTGGCTGGTGTCTGAAGTGCAGGGCAGTCTTATAAAGGCCTACAGAGTCTGATGCTCACTCCAGGTACTGAGTGTCTGAGTTGAAGTGCAGGAACCCCAGGGGTGTTAGAGATTTGTTGTTGGAACATGGATGCTTTATATGNTATCAGCCTGACTCCTGAGACTCAAGAAATCTGAGTAGGTGGTTTTTAGGCTTCAGAAAACCTCGAGATAATCTGAAGGAAACAAAAGGTTTTTGCCAAACTTCACCCTTTTCCTGAGCATCCATCAAATCACCTTTTAAACTCCAATCCCTTGTGCTTGAGCTTATTACAAACAAGAGACAGAGATAAGTAGATAAAAGAAAAGCCAGTTCTCAGATACACAGGTGGAAAGTCCTACAGAACAGAGGACCTGAACCCACATCACAGTAGTTTTTGTAGCAATGAATTGAACTGAAGCCATTGATGTAATCAGAAGTGATAGTGTGAATGTCACTGTAATGTGTGGTTTGGGGTGAGCTAAGCTATAACAAGTACAAAGGAGAAATTGAAGTGAAAGCTCTAAGTGTCCTGAAAAGACANCAATGAATTGAACTGAAGCCATTGATGTAATCAGAAGTGATAGTGTGAATGTCACTGTAATGTGTGGTTTGGGGTGAGCTAAGCTATAACAAGTACAAAGGAGAAATTGAAGTGAAAGCTCTAAGTGTCCTGAAAAGACAAGATAAAGAGACGATAAGCAGGCTTCGAATGGTTCTCTCTCCAGGTTGGACTGCAAGTTTAAAAAAAAAATCTGCCTGGTTTTGTACCTATAATTAAAATTTAAGGAGTGAAATACACAATCTATTTAAGGAGTCAGTAGTCTCAAGACTGTTTACTTAAGGGCAAGGGAGCCGTAGTTGCATATGAGTCCCCCAAAGCTTTTATAAATGTTGTGAAAAGTAATACGATAATTTAAGAGGTGTAAAACACTAGCATCAGCAGAAATGCCTGCAAGGCAATCAGATCTAAAGAGCAGCACTAACCTGTTCAGGGTTCACGTGACAAAACATAGAAATCTTTTCCTTCACAGCCATTTCGATGGGCGTTGAACTCCGGCAGACAATCTGTCAAAGTCAATCATGCACAGGTTAGCAGGCAAGAATTATTGAGCTGTTTACACCGCCATTGGTTTTCNCACTAACCTGTTCAGGGTTCACGTGACAAAACATAGAAATCTTTTCCTTCACAGCCATTTCGATGGGCGTTGAACTCCGGCAGACAATCTGTCAAAGTCAATCATGCACAGGTTAGCAGGCAAGAATTATTGAGCTGTTTACACCGCCATTGGTTTTCAGGAGGAAACTACGTTAATTTTGCTCCAAGAGACTTGACGGAGTCTTGATTTGACTTTACAGAGACTTGACTTCTCCATCCTTGGCATCCCACTGGGTTAGTAGAAATTGGTCTGAGCACTAATACGAGCAAGTGTAACCAAACTCACCACAAATCCACTGGTAAGAAATGTCACAGCATATGTGGTGAACAGACATGAGGCTCACAAATGTTACTTCCTAAAACTACAAGAAGAAAACCAGACAGAGGGTTGGCAAATGCTTCTTTAAAGGGCCAAATGGCAAAAGCTTTAGCTTCTGCAGCCTTGCAGTCACTGCCCTGACTCCTCAATGGTTCTGCCATGGTGCATAGGCAGCTATAAACAAATGTGGACAATGAGTGGCACAGTGTCACAGTGTCACAGCACGACTTCCTTTACAGGCAGCCCGCTTGCAAGCCCTTACTTGCCCACCCCGATCTAGACTACTATAAACAAGAGAAGGGCTAACCGGACCTAGCAGGCTCAGAGGGAAATCTCCCAGGTCCCAACTCTCTCCAAAGGATCCAGGGACCACACAAATGACAGGACACTGCATTTGCCCAGATGCCAGTGTGGCCAATCAAATGAGGGCCTGGAGAAGAACAGATGGCCAATTTAGAAATGTGTGAAGCAATAGTTGATGATGAGGGAATAAACCTTCCCCAGGTCCCAGATACAAAAAGTTCAGTCACTGAAACCATTTGAGAGCTAGGACTCAGATGATGCTACAGGTTAGGAAGTGGAGGTCCTAGTCCACAAAACTTACCCACTCTCCTTAACTCACCAGATCGGGAGACAGGCCTAATCCCCTCAGTGCACGGACACTGTTTTGTGTGGGTTTGGTTTTTTGTTCTCCGGTAGCACTGGGCTGAAAAGAAATGGGTCACTGTCAGTATGCTGGACATCTGGCTCTTCTGGATAATGAATGGCTCCCTGATTTAAAAGGTGGAATAAACAGAGCATCACAGGAAAACCTATAGGAGTTGCTGTCTACATACTTATCTGGAAAATTCACCTGTGGGACAAGGCTGACATGAATATTACAGAAATTCTCTCTTTTTGCTTTAAACTGGAATTGTCTGAACGCTTCCACAAACGGCATTCCTTCAATGTCTCCAATGGTGCCACCCAGCTGGGAACGGGAAAAAAAGACACAAGAGATCATACAGATTCCATGGTATACAGCCTAATAGAACAATTCTTAACACACTAAGCATAAGAACTAAAGTCCCCTGAAAATGGGGGGTCACTAAAAGGCTATCAACCCTTCATTTCACCAAGACTGAAACAAACTTTTTAACGAAAATGAGCACTGTAAGAAAAGAGAAGGGAATTTCTAAGCAGATGAAAAGATAGAATACACACCACCAGGAGTAAGATCAGTTAGCTTCTACCAGTGGTCCCACTGGAAGGGAGATTTCAAATCCAGTGACAATATGAGAAAGGAGAGAGCCATCTGGCTCTGCCTGGTGTGAAATAGCATTCTCTCTCCATCTCTGCATGAACCCACACACACACACCCACACACACCCTTTTATGTAGCTGAACAGCCTCCCTGTAATGGTAGTACTACCAGAATTAAATCACTACTATTAAAACAGGCTGGCTCTCTGAAACAAATAGTACCAAAAGCCCTGAGAATATTTCTGACAGTGTAATCCTTTGATAAATGTTAACTTAATTTACATTGTACTGCTAATAAACTTACTCAAGCATTTTACTTTAGACAAAGATAAAATTCACTTTAACCCATTCATCCTCTCCATATTTAAATACTCAAAGATTATCACATAGATTTTTAAATTAATTCTTTAGCATTTGAGTATCTACTACAGGCTCAACACTATAAAGAAGCCCCCAGGAAGAATTTAGGACAATCTGCTTGCCCCTGAGGAGCTCAGAAGTGAGCGAGGAAAATAAGGCAAAGCTAAAGAACAATAAGCAAGAATAAAACTTGAGCACTAAGTGGAATGATCTGGATGTTGAAGAAGAAGAGATCTTGGTGGGCCCAAACCCAGAATTCACCACCTTCCCTGGCTTTGAGTACTTGACTGGGTCCAAAATCTACTTGTACCCCTGACCTCTCTTTCCACTGGGCTTTGAAGCCAACTTGTCCTTGATGTCTCAGATGGGTCAGCAAGTATTCAAACTTACCATGTCCCACACTGAACTCCTGATCCCCACAGCCCTGGGCCTGCTTATCTCAGTGCTTCCTCCCTCATCTCAGCAACAGCATCTCTTCCCAGTAACTGGTTCAAGCTAGAGGTCTGGAAATCATCCTCAATGCACTTGTTTTTCCTTATCCAACCCCATCCAGTGAGCTGTACCTCCAAAATATGCTTGCAAACCTGTCCACTGCTACCACCCTAAACACCCAGACCAACATGACCTTTTGCAGGGATTACTGCAATCACCTAAGCCCAGGGTGGCTGTGATGGCCTGCTGCCTGGTTTTACACAAGAAGCTGTACCAGCATACAGCCCCACCCACTCACATCGCCTAAGGCTGCCTGGGCACTACAAAGGCAAAGTGGAGTAGTTGTGACAGAGACTTTCTCACCTGCAAAACTAAACATATTTACTATCTAGCCCTTTACAAAGTTGGCTGCCCCAAATTTTAATGGCCTCCTAGCTTCCACCCTCTCCTGTCCTACCAACTGTTTGTCATATAGCAGCAGAGTGACCTTTTAAAATTCAGAGCACATCTCTTCCATGCTTTTTTTGTTTGTTTGTTAGAGATTATTCTACAGTCATAAAGACTTTTTTTTTAATTTTTTATTTTTTATACTTTATTTTACTTTACAATACTCTATTGGCTTTGCCATACAT
>SJYV01042914.1:0-18214 GCA_006410875.1 Neotragus pygmaeus | reverse complement strand
AAAAAAAAAAAATACAGTGACTTAATAAGAGTTCATGTTGCTCTCACATCATAGTCCAGAGGTGAGCAACACAAGATTGGCCGAGAAACTCTGTCTCATCACATGAGTCTAAGGGACTGCTCCAGAAGTCACCATTTTTTGCAGCTACCATGGTGGAAAAAGAGGGAGTAGGGTTGGGGCTGGGAGGCAAGCAGTTTCTTTTTAAAGGACATACACACCCTGGGATTTTTTTGCATCACTCTCACGTGTTGGCTAGAATTTAATCCCGTGATTACAAAGGGACCTGGGAAATGAGTCCATCTGGGTATTCATATAAATTCCTAAAACGTAGGAATTCAGTTGCTAAGAGGAAGAAAGAGAGAATTCATTTTGGAGACAATTAGTAGTCTCTGTCACAAATAGCTGCATTTACTTATTAAGTACCCACCATTTATTGACTCTGCCGTACCAGGTACTGTCTTTTATGCAACAAAGATAAGAAAAGAAAGGTTCTTGAAATTGAATTGGAATTCATAGAAGAAAGACATTAAAAAAATTTTAGCATTGTTTTTCCTCTCTCCCTCTGTGTAGGAATCAGTTTTTGCTGTGGTAACAAACAAAATCTTAGCGGCTCCAACAAACATTTATTTCCTTCTGCTAGGCTGTGGGTTGTCTGCTGGTTCAGGGTCAGGTCTGCCCCGCATGTCTGTCATTAAAGGGTCCAGGCCACAGGAGCAGCAGCCACCTGGGGCACAGGGGTCTCCTGACAGTGGCAGAAGGCAAGAGGCTGAGTTCCACTGGGCATGAGTGGACCTCCATGGAGATCACTCACTTCACATCCAGTAACAGTCCATGGGCCACAGCAAGTCACGTGGGTAAGCCCACTGTGAGTGCAGGGGAAGCACATACCCATCCAGGAGTGGGAAGGATGGTTATTTGCTGAACCATAATACATCCTCCCACCACTTCTGACTTTTGAAGTTTCAACTGCAGGATGCTTTCTTTCCCTGACCCCACTGCCCCATAAGTTCCAGCAGAACGAGCTGGTAGAAAGTGAGCCCCAAAGTAGGCCTGCACACGGGNGATGGTTATTTGCTGAACCATAATACATCCTCCCACCACTTCTGACTTTTGAAGTTTCAACTGCAGGATGCTTTCTTTCCCTGACCCCACTGCCCCATAAGTTCCAGCAGAACGAGCTGGTAGAAAGTGAGCCCCAAAGTAGGCCTGCACACGGGCCAGTTCCCACCTCCCTCGGCGGTTTGCTTGTTCTGCATGAACTAGACCTCTCTGTGGCCTGTGCCCACTGCCTGTCTCTGGGCCGCCAGCAGGGAGGAGCTGTGTGCTGGGACCCTGGGGAGAAAGCGCCAGGGCCAAGCCAGAGGGGCAGCCTGGAGCCGGGAGAAGGGAGCGGCCACTCGGGCCTGGGTAATCAGGCGAGGCTTTGTGGGACAGGTGGCTTCTGAGCCGGGCCTCTGTAGCGTGGATAGGGTTTCTGCAGGTGGCCGTGGGCCCCTGCATACACTGCTGTCTAAGTTGGCTTAGCAGAGGGGTGTGCTTTAAAAATCTGCTCTAATCATCCCTTTTCTCCTAAGCTTGAGCCTGAGTGGCATGACAAAGGTAAACGCTTCCCCAGGCCTCCAGCTTGCTCTATTTTCTATGTTTACTCAAGGAGCTCCTAAGTCTGATTTCCTCAGAATCTAATCATGAGGGGCCAGTGTGTCTCAGGGCCACACTTGGGAGATCTGTGCCTCTTCCCTCTTCCTTTCTGGCCCATCCCTCGCCATGTGCCTTTATGGAGGGTAGACGTTTAAACCCCTCTCTTCACGAGAGGAACTTCGATTTTGTCCTGTCTCTTCATAGCCCTAGGCCACGTACCCACCTCAGCCTGGTCTGCTTTGCTCTGTCAGATCCCAGGTGGCTCTTGTCTTATCTTTTTCGAGAGCTCGCTGTAAATATGAATATTCCCGAGACACCCAAAGTGACCTAGAGCTATAAGGGACAAAACCAAACATTTAAGTCAGTCAGTTAAGGTAGGAGAAGAGAGCAAGCGAGAACCATTTGCTTTTTTGCAAAGTGATTTTTCACCCTCAGTTCTCCTTAAGTAGGTTATGGCATATACTTGGCATACAGCCAAAACACAAAAATAGATTTTGCTAGTATCTAAGAACCACTTGAAGACCCACGTTCCAGAGGATGAGAAACCCGGGAACACTTCTTAAAATACAAACCTAAATGAACGCTGCTTCTTTCCCTCACTTACCTGGGGAAGCACTGTCTCTCCACTGAAGGGAAGCAATGCTCTGTGTTTGGGATTTCGCTGAGCATTGAATATTCTCCAGCTGTTGTGTAGGATGTGGCCTGTTGGGCTCCCTGTGCACTGCACAGGAAGTGTTCTGCCTTCTACTCTGACATGCCAATATCTCTATATTTCTAATGTTACATATTTTTAAGGTGAGGGAGACCCTGGCTGCAGAGACAGGGCTGAGCGTCCGTGTGGTTCAGGTGTGGTTCCAGAACCAGAGAGCTAAGGTAATCTGCTTCTTACTTCTGTCTCTGTGTGGCCGGTTTCCTGAAATAATAGTAGAACATTGTACTTGCCCACAAATTTTCTAACTTCAATTCATTGTCTAGACTAGTGCCCTCAATTCAGAAAGTCTATGATGAGCAGTCATTTCAGCCACAGCATACTTGCAGAAGGGCATTTGTTCTAGTGGGATGCTGTTATTTTCCTTGTGACTGTGACTGTCAGTCGTTTTCATGAAGAAATACCTTTCTGCGGGTTCTTTAATTCCTATTCATTTAACCAGATGCTAGAGTTCCTCTGAAATTTCAGAGGGAAACCAACATAGCACCCATAGGATTGGGCTAAGACAACATTATGGCTCATGGGATGGGTGTCCTAACTCACTTTTCCTAGTGCCCCGCCTATCCCTGTTAGATCATCGTGTGGTCCTCTGGATGCTACCAAGGTGTGCATACCCCTGCCACGGCCTCTCACTTCTCTCAGACCTTTACTTATCTTCCTACCTGTACACATGCATGTGTTGGCTTCCCAGGCGGCACAGTGGTAAAGAATCTGCCTGCCAATGCAGGAGACACAGGAGATGTGGATTTGATCCCTGGATTGGGAAGAGTCCCTGAAGGAAGAAATGGTGACCCACTCCAGTACTCTTGCATGGAAATCTCCATGGACAGAGGAGCCTGCTGGGCTACAGTCCAGGGTGTTGCAAAGGGTTGGATATGACTGAGCACACACACACACACACACACACACGCGCGCGCGCGCACGCATTAGTGGCCCATTTCTCTAGACCTCTAATCTTTAGAGGGCGATGGATTCGTATCTCATTAGCTAATCGTGATTGGTTAAGATACCATTTCCCTAATTGAATTCCTCAGACTGGGCTTCTGGTGTGTAGTCCATGGTCTTTTCTATGAAAGAATTTCATAGTTCAGTAGGTTTGAGAGAACCTATAGCCCATGTATTCATAAGGAGGGAGCATATTCAAAGTTCTGAGAAATCTTGGAATAAAGAAGTTTTTAAAAAATCTTTATGTTCCCTACACACACACACACACACACACACACTCAAAAAAACCACCTGAAGGCCCAATTTCCAGAGGATGAGAAACCCAGGAACACTTCATGAAATACATACCTAAATTTATGCTTATTTTTCTCTTAATTTACCTGGGGAATGAAGGTTTACCTAATGTTGCCACACACACACACACGCACGCGCGCACACACACACACACACACACACACACACACACACACACACACACCAAGGATCTCATGGAACCCTAATATTCCACAGAAGACACTTTGAGAAAGATTGGGCTGATGTGTTCCTTCTGGGAAGTTAGTGTGCTTTGGGAGACAAGCTCCTCACCTAAAGGCATGCATGTCCTGGTAGGAGTCTCTGCCACAAGGGCCAGTGGGTGGAACGGCCTCTTGGCTCATGCCAAATCACAGCTGTCAGCAGGCCCTTACTGCACATCTGAGCTGGCCTGCAGACTGCACATCCCTCACTTACACCTCACATTAAACTGTGACACCATAAGCAGCAGGTTTTATTTGTTGAGAGGGCATCCCTGTTCCTGCTAAGAGCAGCTGCCCTGTGGCTTCCTAGCCAGCTGTCTTTCCATGGCTGTGGTGTAGAAATCCCTCAGCCACCAGGCATCAGGCTCAAGGCGTGGTTCCTGAAACATGGATTCTCTCCTGAGTAAAAGCTAGGGAAGGAGTCCCTCTGCTTTCCCTCTGAGCCGATTCCCCCTGGCCTGGCTGTGAGAACCTGCTGCAGGCCCCCGACTCCTAATCCTGAGTTCTCTCCTCCCCANTTCCTAGCCAGCTGTCTTTCCATGGCTGTGGTGTAGAAATCCCTCAGCCACCAGGCATCAGGCTCAAGGCGTGGTTCCTGAAACATGGATTCTCTCCTGAGTAAAAGCTAGGGAAGGAGTCCCTCTGCTTTCCCTCTGAGCCGATTCCCCCTGGCCTGGCTGTGAGAACCTGCTGCAGGCCCCCGACTCCTAATCCTGAGTTCTTTCCTCCCCAGATGAAGAAGCTGGCCCGGCGGCAGCAGCAGCAGCAGCAAGATCAGCAGAACACCCAGAGGCTGAGTTCTGGTAAGCTGGCACCTCCTCCTGGCCAGGCCTCTCCTGCCGGGGGCCTGCAACTGCCCTGCCCTTGGAACGACATCTCTGGGCTCCCTGAAGCCCAGTCCACACTCATTTGGGAGAAGGCACCTTCCAGGGAGGACCAAACCATGAGAACTGTGAGAGGGCAGAGGGTGCCAGCTGAGGCCCAGAACTGTGGATTGCAGGTGGCACGAACCAATCCAAAGCCCCGTGCCCAGGCCCTGCTGTGGTATCCGGGCCTGTGTCGGGGCGACCTGCAGAGTCAAAGACACGCCCTGTTTCTCATCCAGCCTAGCCCTCCTTCTTCTAGGCAAATCAGTTTCATAGAAGACACCACAGTGACTTACAATCCTTTCCAAGATAATATGAAATAGTACAAATAATGATAGTGGGAAAAAAAACCCTCATTTGTTGAGCCCTTTTGCTCTCACTCGTGCTGACCTGACTCACAGCCACCAACCCCCAAGGTGAGCAGAAGAGTTATTAATATTTCCATCTTACAGATGCACAGACAGAGGCTCTGCAAGATGGACCACAGTCCTAGGTCAGTGAAGGATGGAGGTGGGCTGGAACCTGTCTCTCTAAGGCTCACTTGGTCACACTGCCTTAACTTGCCCTTACCTCTATGTACCTTCATATATTGTTTTTTAACAGGGGTGATGTGAGGACTGGGGAGAGTGTGAAACAGGACAAGCTGTGGGGCCCTTTAAGGAAGTTAAGAGAAAAAAAGCACGAAATGACATTAAAACAGTGTCATTCTTAAAGGGACATGGCGCCAGCCTCAGCTGCCCAGTAGACTGTCCTGAGTGATCTGTTTGCGCCCTGGAGCAGGGATTCTCACCCTTTAAGGNTAAGGAAGTTAAGAGAAAAAAAGCACGAAATGACATTAAAACAGTGTCATTCTTAAAGGGACATGGCGCCAGCCTCAGCTGCCCAGTAGACTGTCCCGAGTGATCTGTTTGCACCCTGGAGCAGGGATTCTCACCCTTTAAGATGCACTGCAACCACCTGGTATTGGTGTAGATTCTGATCCTTGAGATTATGGTGGGCCTGAAGAGTCTGCATTTTTAATAAAGTCTCACTCCTGCTGGCCTGTGGACCACACTTGGAAGGCCATGGAAAGTGGCATCGGTTGTCTGACCCCTAAACAGAGCCCCTTACCTTCATGGACCTTGCCTTGCATTTGATGTGGGGCTAGGCTCCATCAAGAATTTGAATTTTCCAGTCAAGAGTTCTTTCTATTCCTTACCTTTGAGGCCAAATCGCATCTTAATGACAAGAGAGATGCTCTGGTAGAAAAGTCAAGCAAGAACATGGGCAGCTGGGCAGGGTGGAGCCCAGCTGGTCAGAAGACCTGAATCTGCCGCAGCTCTACGTGCCGTGCTGTTTGGAGATCTGAGACCTGCCTTTCTGTCTCTGCACCTCAGGCTTGCGTTCCTAGGGTAGGGTAGCGCTGTCTGATAGTCCTATCACACAACCCTGTGGGCCTCAGAGAGGGTCACAGATCGGACAGAGCTTCAGGAGGAGCCACGCCAGTTGACTCCATACAGGCCAGCGTGCTCAAAGGGAGGAGAACGCATCATGGCATTATGAGAACACAGACTCCTAGTGCTTGGAACTTTGAAGAATTCTAGGGGCAGCTCCTAGGGTGGACTTAAGGTGGAACTAGAGGCTGAGTTAATACAGCCATGTTCAGAGAACCACAGCAGGATGTGGAAGGGGGAACTGAGTCCTCCTTTTCTGATGAAATTGTGTACACAGCAGAGCAAGTTGCAGACCCAGAGCACACACACACCCTCTAATGGAGTCTTCATATCAGCCCCACAAGGCCCCCTGGATCAACACGATGAGCCCACTTGACTGATAGGATCCTAGTGGGTTAACACTGGAAGGATCTTTAGATGTGTCTACTCTGTTGGCTGCCAAGCCTGTATCTTGCCTTTGTCTTAACGATATGGTTCAAGGAAGCTCTCCAAGTACAACCCTCATCCCTCTTCTCTATCCTTCGGCATAGCCATGGTAGGGCACAAGCTGGGAACCACTGATGTCACCTCACCCCTTCCCTTCTGTAAATGAGGAAAGCAAAATGATGTCGCCGTGGCCACACAGAGTGTGCGGTCCCCAGCCAGTGGGGCACGTGAAGTTCAGAGTTTGTGCAGAGGCCCTGCCCCACCTTCAGCATGAGATACGGGGCTGCACGTGGAGAATTATTTATCCTCTTCTTTGTCCCACAGCTCAGACAAACGGTGGTGGGAGCGCTGGCATGGAAGGGATCATGAACCCCTACACGGCTCTGCCCACCCCACAGCAGCTCCTGGCCATCGAGCAGAGTGTCTACAGCTCAGATCCCTTCCGACAGGGGCTCACCCCACCCCAGATGCCTGGAGACCACATGCACCCCTATGGTAAGAGGGACTCAAGCCCCGCAGGGACCTCGCACAGCTTGCTTGCGTGAGTTTTTCATCCCCTCCCAGTTCCTCTTCCTATGCAGTTTCTAGTTGCTCATTAAAGTTCCAAAGCAGAATAAGTGTCCCATAAAATGCTGCTAGAATCACATAACCTATGGCTCCAGAAGTAAGACCAGTACGCATATCCATGAGTCATGTTTCCATTTATTCTCCTTTTTCAAAACTTTTTATTTGTTAGAAAAGGAGGTTGTGTTTTCACTGTAGACCTTTTTGTTGGGATTTAACTTCCCAAGTCTTCCATTTCCTACCGGATACCACACTTCCGGGAGTAAGAAATGGCAGCCTACTCCAGTATTCTTGTCTGGAGAATTCCATGAACAGAGGAGCCCGGCAGGCTACAGTCTCTGAGGTCGCAAAGAGTCAGACCTGACCGAGCAATTAAGCACAAACATACCTCACTTACCTTGCTGTGGCACGCTGCCATGCCAGGCACCAAGCTCGTGCAGTGCGTGGGACCCACGTGTGAGTCCTGGGTCAAGAAGATCCCCTGGAGAAGGGAATGGCTACCCATTCCAGTAGCCTTGCCTGGAGAATTTCATGAAGGGAGGAGCCTGGTGAGCTTCAGTCCCTGGCATCACAAAGAGTCTGACAGGACTGAGCGACTAACACTATCACTTTCACCACACTTACAAGTTCATAAGCGTTATCAGCAGTGATATAGTCAGAGGCCTTAATTATGCAAACTCTTACATAAGAAAGAATACATAGAAAAGCACAGAAAACAAAGGTTATAAGTGGACTCTCCTATTATGGACACGAGCAGGTATTCTCATGTAATTCCTAAACCATAAGCTGACTTGTGAAGTAAAGTCCCAGTCCCACCGCAGCCAAAATGGGGTGGCTTTAAAGGCAGGGTGTGGGGGCAGCTGAGATTCCCCTACTTTCCTGGCTTGCTTCTGAAGCCAGTGGGCAGCAGCTGGGACCTGGATGTCCTGATGGAATGGGCAGGCTCTAGAGTTGAAGGCTGAAGTTCAATCTTAGAGTCAAATATAGGCTACTGGGTTTTTATACAGAGAAGGTATATGGCCTATGTAATGCATTTGCCTGTACTGTGAAATCTGTAATCATTAACTCTGATAGCTAAAAATAAAGTTTTATTCAGTAAGCCTTCAAAATGTCAGTATCAGAGATACATGCCCCAGTGCACAGATTTTGTCAACTTCTTTTTTGCCTTCATTATAAAATTATCTATATTGTTGAAACCAGCCCTATCTTTCCCTGTGATGCATTCAGCAAATATTTATTAAGATCCAGCCACTTGTAGGGCCATCATTAAATAACCTCATTCACTCATACACACGTAAGTGCGTGCTCAGTGACGGCCATCCTCTTTGCTTCCTGAGAAGACACGTCTACGCCTGTCTTCACTCCTCTGCTATGCAAAAACAGGACAAATAGCTCTTGTTTTTTTGCCAGTTCATCCATTTTCAGAGTCCTAGGGGTCTTGTTATGTAAATTACTCCTGTGGTGAATCCTTTAGTACAATGAAAAATTAAAGCCACATGACAAGTTTTATAAACAGCAGTTTTCCTCTCTCCCATTTACTTGAAGTGGAGGTGAAATGTCCACACCTCAAGGTTCTGGTCATCTTGGCCCCCCAGCTCTTCCTCAATTTGCCCGACTAGTTTCACTGTCAGAGGTTATACTAGTTGAGTCGGACACCTAACCTTCCTTTCCTTTGCAGTACAAATTAGGGAAACAGCCGGCACTCAGTATGTTTGTGCTGTTTGAAAGGACAAGTATTATCACCAGTGGAGTCGTGAGCATCATTCACAGAGTCGATGTTTGTTTTCTTACCCTCGCTCCTACAAGAACCTTTCCTGTGGCCAGAGTCCTCTGGAAGCGCTGTGCCTGCCTCTGCAGCCCNCAGAGGGTGCCAGCTGAGGCCCAGAACTGTGGATTGCAGGTGGCACGAACCAATCCAAAGCCCCGTGCCCAGGCCCTGCTATGGTATCCGGGCCTGTGTCGGGGCGACCTGCAGAGTCAAAGACATGCCCTGTTTCTCATCCAGCCTAGCCCTCCTTCTTCTAGGCAAATCAGTTTTCATAGAAGACACCACAGTGACTTACAATCCTTTCCAAGATAATATGAAATAGTACAAATAATGATAGTGGGAAAAAAAACCCTCATTTGTTGAGCCCTTTTGCTCTCACTCGTGCTGACCTGACTCACAGCCACCAACCCCCAAGGTGAGCAGAAGAGTTATTAATATTTCCATCTTACAGATGCACAGACAGAGGCTCTGCAAGATGGACCACAGTCCTAGGTCAGTGAAGGATGGAGGTGGGCTGGAACCTGTCTCTCTAAGGCTCACTTGGTCACACTGCCTTAACTTGCCCTTACCTCTATGTACCTTCATATATTGTTTTTTAACAGGGGTGATGTGAGGACTGGGGAGAGTGTGAAACAGGACAAGCTGTGGGGCCCTTTAAGGAAGTTAAGAGAAAAAAAGCACGAAATGACATTAAAACAGTGTCATTCTTAAAGGGACATGGCGCCAGCCTCAGCTGCCCAGTAGACTGTCCCGAGTGATCTGTTTGCACCCTGGAGCAGGGATTCTCACCCTTTAAGATGCACTGCAACCACCTGGTATTGGTGTAGATTCTGATCCTTGAGATTATGGTGGGCCTGAAGAGTCTGCATTTTTAATAAAGTCTCACTCCTGCCGGCCTGTGGACCACACTTGGAAGGCCATGGAAAGTGGCATCGGTTGTCTGACCCCTAAACAGAGCCCCTTACCTTCATGGACCTTGCCTTGCATTTGATGTGGGGCTAGGCTCCATCAAGAATTTGAATTTTCCAGTCAAGAGTTCTTTCTATTCCTTACCTTTGAGGCCAAATCACATCTTAATGACAAGAGAGATGCTCTGGTAGAAAAGTCAAGCAAGAACATGGGCAGCTGGGCAGGGTGGAGCCCAGCTGGTCAGAAGACCTGAATCTGCCGCAGCTCTACGTGCCGTGCTGTTTGGAGATCTGAGATCTGCCTTTCTGTCTCTGCACCTCAGGCTTGCGTTCCTAGGGTAGGGTAGCGCTGTCTGATAGTCCTATCACACAACCCTGTGGGCCTCAGAGAGTGTCACAGATCGGACAGAGCTTCAGGAGGAGCCACGCCAGTTGACTCCATACAGGCCAGCGTGCTCAAAGGGAGGAGAACGCATCATGGCATTATGAGAACACAGACTCCTAGTGCTTGGAACTTTGAAGAATTCTAGGGGCAGCTCCTAGGGTGGACTTAAGGTGGAACTAGAGGCTGAGTTAATACAGCCATGTTCAGAGAACCACAGCAGGATGTGGAAGGGGGAACTGAGTCCTCCTTTTCTGATGAAATTGTGTACACAGCAGAGCAAGTTGCAGACCCAGAGCACACACACACCCTCTAATGGAGTCTTCATATCAGCCCCACAAGGCCCCCTGGATCAACACGATGAGCCCACTTGACTGATAGGATCCTAGTGGGTTAACACTGGAAGGATCTTTAGATGTGTCTACTCTGTTGGCTGCCAAGCCTGTATCTTGCCTTTGTCTTAACGATATGGTTCAAGGAAGCTCTCCAAGTACAACCCTCATCCCTCTTCTCTATCCTTCGGCATAGCCATGGTAGGGCACAAGCTGGGAACCACTGATGTCACCTCACCCCTTCCCTTCTGTAAATGAGGAAAGCAAAATGATGTCGCCGTGGCCACACAGAGTGTGCGGTCCCCAGCCAGTGGGGCACGTGAAGTTCAGAGTTTGTGCAGAGGCCCTGCCCCACCTTCAGCATGAGATACGGGGCTGCACGTGGAGAATTATTTATCCTCTTCTTTGTCCCACAGCTCAGACAAACGGTGGTGGGAGCGCTGGCATGGAAGGGATCATGAACCCCTACACGGCTCTGCCCACCCCACAGCAGCTCCTGGCCATCGAGCAGAGTGTCTACAGCTCAGATCCCTTCCGACAGGGGCTCACCCCACCCCAGATGCCTGGAGACCACATGCACCCCTATGGTAAGAGGGACTCAAGCCCCGCAGGGACCTCGCACAGCTTGCTTGCGTGAGTTTTTCATCCCCTCCCAGTTCCTCTTCCTATGCAGTTTCTAGTTGCTCATTAAAGTTCCAAAGCAGAATAAGTGTCCCATAAAATGCTGCTAGAATCACATAACCTATGGCTCCAGAAGTAAGACCAGTACGCATATCCATGAGTCATGTTTCCATTTATTCTCCTTTTTCAAAACTTTTTATTTGTTAGAAAAGGAGGTTGTGTTTTCACTGTAGACCTTTTTGTTGGGATTTAACTTCCCAAGTCTTCCATTTCCTACCGGATACCACACTTCCGGGAGTAAGAAATGGCAGCCTACTCCAGTATTCTTGTCTGGAGAATTCCATGAACAGAGGAGCCCGGCAGGCTACAGTCTCTGAGGTCGCAAAGAGTCAGACCTGACCGAGCAATTAAGCACAAACATACCTCACTTACCTTGCTGTGGCACGCTGCCATGCCAGGCACCAAGCTCGTGCAGTGCGTGGGACCCACGTGTGAGTCCTGGGTCAAGAAGATCCCCTGGAGAAGGGAATGGCTACCCATTCCAGTAGCCTTGCCTGGAGAATTTCATGAAGGGAGGAGCCTGGTGAGCTTCAGTCCCTGGTGTCACAAAGAGTCTGACAGGACTGAGCGACTAACACTATCACTTTCACCACACTTACAAGTTCATAAGCGTTATCAGCAGTGATATAGTCAGAGGCCTTAATTATGCAAACTCTTACATAAGAAAGAATACATAGAAAAGCACAGAAAACAAAGGTTATAAGTGGACTCTCCTATTATGGACACGAGCAGGTATTCTCATGTAATTCCTAAACCATAAGCTGACTTGTGAAGTAAAGTCCCAGTCCCACCGCAGCCAAAATGGGGTGGCTTTAAAGGCAGGGTGTGGGGGCAGCTGAGATTCCCCTACTTTCCTGGCTTGCTTCTGAAGCCAGTGGGCAGCAGCTGGGACCTGGATGTCCTGATGGAATGGGCAGGCTCTAGAGTTGAAGGCTGAAGTTCAATCTTAGAGTCAAATATAGGCTACTGGGTTTTTATACAGAGAAAGTATATGGCCTATGTAATGCATTTGCCTGTACTGTGAAATCTGTAATCATTAACTCTGATAGCTAAAAATAAAGTTTTATTCAGTAAGCCTTCAAAATGTCAGTATCAGAGATACATGCCCCAGTGCACAGATTTTGTCAACTTCTTTTTTGCCTTCATTATAAAATTATCTATATTGTTGAAACCAGCCCTATCTTTCCCTGTGATGCATTCAGCAAATATTTATTAAGATCCAGCCTCTTGTAGGGCCATCATTAAATAACCTCATTCACTCATACACACGTAAGTGCGTGCTCAGTGACGGCCATCCTCTTTGCTTCCTGAGAAGACACGTCTACGCCTGTCTTCACTCCTCTGCTATGCAAAAACAGGACAAATAGCTCTTGTTTTTTTGCCAGTTCATCCATTTTCAGAGTCCTAGGGGTCTTGTTATGTAAATTACTCCTGTGGTGAATCCTTTAGTACAATGAAAAATTAAAGCCACATGACAAGTTTTATAAACAGCAGTTTTCCTCTCTCCCATTTACTTGAAGTGGAGGTGAAATGTCCACACCTCAAGGTTCTGGTCATCTTGGCCCCCCAGCTCTTCCTCAATTTGCCCGACTAGTTTCACTGTCAGAGGTTATACTAGTTGAGTCGGACACCTAACCTTCCTTTCCTTTGCAGTACAAATTAGGGAAACAGCCGGCACTCAGTATGTTTGTGCTGTTTGAAAGGACAAGTATTATCACCAGTGGAGTCGTGAGCATCATTCACAGAGTCGATGTTTGTTTTCTTACCCTCGCTCCTACAAGAACCTTTCCTGTGGCCAGAGTCCTCTGGAAGCGCTGTGCCTGCCTCTGCAGCCCGCGGTGCGGGGTCTCGCCCACTCCCCACCGCCAGTGTCTAAACACGCTGATATTTGCTTATGCTGCACTCCGTTGAGCACTACTTTGTCAGATCCTAGTTTATATTATTTTCCGTTGTTACACGTTAGACATAGCCCTCTAAGGAGGTCTTTGGTGGGCAGGGATTCTGCCCACTCCTGCTCTTCTATGTAGCTCTCCTGTCAGCTCCAGCGCTCCCCCTTCCCAGCAGCCGGTAGAAGGCTTTCCACGGTGGGGACTGGGTGGTGTGCTTAGACTGCGCGGGCCGAGTTCAGCTGAGTGTCCCAGCGCCGAGTGAGTCCCTCCTTCCGGACCTTCACGGCAGTGTTTCGTCTCCGTTTCAGGTGCTGAGCCCCTCTTCCACGAGCTGGATAGTGAGGACACCTCCCTCAGTAACCTGGGTGACTGTTTCCTAGCAACCTCAGAAGCCGGGCCCCTGCAGGCCAGAGTGGGAAACCCCATTGATCATCTGTACTCCATGCAGAATTCTTACTTCACCTCTTGAGTCCTCCCCTTGAATTCTGTGGCTCAGCTCCCGTTCTGGAACAACTGTGTTACGTGAGGGGTCAACTGCCTTTAGGATGGGGAGGCAGGGCAGAGGTGGGGTGGGTGGGAGTTTTGTTGGGGCTGCGGTTGTATAATGATATGGTGTAGCTTGGCATTTCCAAAGACTGAATACATTACGGATTGCATAGCTTAATGTTTCTAATAAGAGTCTTAGTGTTAGGTCCGAAAATGTGTTTATCATTAAGGACAGGGACTTTTAATATAGGCATTTTCATGCAAACTAGATACTAGAGACCCCTAACAAATTCCCACCACTTTGGGGGGAAGCTCTTGTCGAGAGGTGCATATGTCTACCCACCCACATACCCACAGACAGACAAACGGATAGATAGATGTGTGCGTGAGTGTGTAACCTTTCCTACTTTATCATCAAAGTTTATTCCTAATTATAACACACCAACTGTACAGCAAAAAGTAACTTTATTTTCAGTGTGAACTATATTTAAGGAAATGCTTGATGCACTTAAGTTATAAAATGAGATAATTTACTTTTATAAACTTTATTTTGAGTTTAAAGAGACTTGTGGCCAGGGCAGAGAGCGCCGCTCCACCGAGGCCCATAGCTTTGAGTGCTTGAGTTAATTCTGTTTTCAGAGAGTGTTGTTGAGGTCTGGAAAGCAATTACTCTGTGTGGCTGACAGTATTCACTGGTGGATTCTTGCTCTGTTTGAGGTGGAATCAATCACTGGGCTTGTGGGGGGACAGAACAATTCCTGATCACTAGGAAATTTAAAGCCTAGACTCTTTGGCTTTCTTTGAGATTTGGACATGTGACTGTTAGGAAGTCACTCGACTAGGAAATTGACTAGGAAAGTCAATTCTGCTCTTGAACTTCACCATCTGCAAGTGTGGGATGAGGCTGATAGTATTTACCTACCTCACTGGGGACACTGAGGCTTAATTCAACCCCAGGACACATGAGCAGGGCTGAGACTAATATCTATACTTGCTTAAAATCCAGCTAACCAGCCACTTGGCAAAGGAGGATACTTGGGCCTATAGGGCAGGAGCCTGAGGGCAGCTCTGCCTGCCATAGTACCCCCGGCAAGCCTGGGCTGCACACACGACATCAGGGCAGCCCAGGGGGACCAGAGGCTTTCGATGGGGAGGAGGCTGTGATGAATGGGTTGGACAGGTTATTATCATATTTTAGACCAGAGGTTGCAGCCTGCAGGCCTGTATTTTATGGCCTGCCTCCTAAGAAGAGTTTTTCTATTTTTAAAGGGTTGTAAAAAAAAAGGAGGGGGGAGAAGAATATGCAACAGAATGTATGTGAGCTGGAAAGCCTGAAATAGTTACTATCTGTAATATCTGGCTCTTTTCATGAGAAGTTGGCTGACCCATGGTCCAGATGCTCTTTCTGCTAACAGCCTCTTGGAGCTCATAGAGGCAGAGAGGTCCTGGAGGAAACCCAGGGCTCGTCCTCCTGGCTCGCTTTCGTGTTGCCGAGCACAGAAGACCCAGCTGCCATTGTACACAGGGACAGTTCCACACCCTGTCCACCAATTGTGGTGCTAAGATGGGACCCTTCTGTGTTAGGAGGCCTCCTGAGAAACCAGAACAAGTTGATGGGGAAGACAGAGGATTCCTCCGAGACGGGCCGGGACAGGCCTGGCCTCACTCCTAGGGATGTCGTCAGCCATCAGAGCTTTGGTCACAGCTACTTGTCCCCATCACTGTCTGCAAGGCCAGAGGGAACACAGCTCCCTATGATAGAGTCACTGTTGTGTGATTTTTGTGCTCTTTTTTTATAATTTATGCAAACCACCGAGAAACCTAAACCAGTCTGCTGAGTGAAAATCATGCAGACGTTCTATGACTACACAGGCGTCCATGGTGAAGATCAGTTAGAGAAAAGCAGTAGATACTGTGTGAGTGAAGATGAGTAGAGATCCTTATTCCGCTCCTTAATGGCATACCAAGATCAAATTAAAAACCTCTTACAAATGAGCTGGTGTTTATTTAGGGGCAGGGGTGGTGGGCAGGGGACTGGGGGACCTGGATGTTTTATCAGCAGTGGCTGGAGCTGCCCATGCAAGGAAAACCTGACCAAGCGATGGCAGCAAAACAGAAGGGGAAAGCAGGTCTCACCTTCCTGCCGAGATGGACGCAGAGACCTCAGTCCCTACAGACGCCTCTCCAAGAGGAGGTGCTGGGAACATTCCATCCTCCCAGCAAGTTCACTCAAGGCAGGGCAGCCTGGGATATGCATTTGCTTGGATATCGGAGCAGAGTCATGGGCAGGAGAAAGATTTCTCATGCAGGACTGCAGGCAGGTGCCTTGCCAGGATCACGGTCAGAACCACAGACAATGTGGCTCCCCTGATAGATTCTCTCCAAACTCTCAACAGTTTTAAATATGATGTATGAATGGGCAAAGATTATGCTTATGGAGTAAAGAGGTCAGGAAATAGTATGGCTGAAAGACCATAAGACATACTCAGAGGAGAGGTGGCATTGTTTTGAATATTCTTTCTACTCACTGCAGTATTCTTGGGTGTCCCCTGTGGCTCAGCTGGTAAAGAATCTGCCTGCAATGCAGGAGACCTGGGTTCAATCCCTGGGTTGGGAAGATCCCCCGGAGAAGGGAAAGGCTACCCACTCCAGTATTCTGGCCTGGAGAATTCCATGGACTGTGTAGTCCATGGAGTCGCAAAGAGTTGGACATGACTGAGAGACTTTCACTTTCACCCCCTGCAGTTGTTCAGACCCTTCCACCCCCGACCCTGGCGCATGCACCCACTGTTAGAAGCTGGCTCTGGTTCTCCCTGAGGGTCTAGAAGGAGAAATTGGTGGGCAGGTGGCGTCCACTCAGGAGACGTCTATCTCAGACTGGCCTTGACTGGGCTACCCTGGGTTTCATCTCCAGTTTTCAGACAGAGCTTAGGCATGAGACCTTCACCCCTCATGTTTGCCTGCTTGGCATCCGCTCATCCTGCAGCGTCAGCCTAGACTTGGCTTCCTCAGAGAAGTCTGCAGGGCTGGGTTGCATGCCTGCCTGTGTGGAAGAGCTGGACTAATGCTACCTGCTGTGACCACCCCTCCCAATTTTAGAGCAGCTCTAACACAAGAGAAATTTCTATTTTTACTCACATATAAGGCCTGGGAAGGAGTTTGTATGAGAAGGGCACCTCTTTTCCACCCAAGATTCCTCTGGGGACTGGTTGTTTCCTGTTTTCTTTTCTTCCCACTTCCAGCTGAAAGTGAGTATGTCTAGATCCAAATCCAGCTTCTCCCCTTACTAACTGCATGGCTTTGGGCACGTTACTTCCCCCTTCTTAGCCTCTGACCCCTCATGCACAGGCCAGGCCCAGTGCTTTTCACTAGCTCCTGCAGAGAAGGTGATGAGGACAAGTGAGAAAGCTCATGCCAAGAGCTGTACTGGGCATGTGTGTTAGCCGCTGTGCCAGGGGCCAGACCCTGCCCTCATAGTTTGGTCACTGATGAAAGGCTCCTGGGAGTCTCAGACCACATCTGAAGAAGAACACTTAGTGGTTCGCTTGAGAGGGAGGCTCCTGATCACACCTCAGTGGAACTCCCTTTAATCTCAGTGTGGATCTTTTCTAGCCTGACTTAACAGTTGTTGGGGAGTGGTTTGGTTTGTTTTGTGTTTCAGATGCATGCAGATAAAATTCCAGTTCCAAAGAGACATCAAGAACTCTGGCACCCAAGGAGAAGCAGTCAGGTCGTAGGTGATTTCTCCAGTCATCTGTCACTTGCGGTTTAGATGTTAGGGCTGAGATGAGAGTGAGAGCCCAGATCCACAGGCTGAGTAGGAGACTTCTGAGTTAACCCATCATGAGTGAAAAATGGGAACAAGGTGGGAATGAATATGTCAATTTTAACTGAACCTCAAGTAAAATCAAAATGTTTCTCTCCGTCTCTCCCCTCTTCCATCTCCTTACATACAAATACAAATATATTCAGTCAATCCAAGTTGACCTGCAAACTGATATGATTTCACTAGAATAAAAACCAAATGAATACCTTGCTTTCCTTAATCCTTTTGTTTATTATGTTGCAACATTTCAATGACAAAAAGGAGTGAGCTATCTTTAGGGCTCCAAAAAAAAAAGGCCTTGAGATGTTTATGCTAAAAATATAGCCCCTCTACACAAGGATGATGTGGAGATTCCCTAACCATGAAGTTTGTGCAATATTTAAAGTTCTCTTGAGAAATCTGTATGCAGATCAGGAAGCAACAGTTAGAACTGGACATGGAACAACAGACTGGTTCCAGATAGGAAAAGGAGTACATCAAGACTGTATACTGTCAGCCTGTTTATTTAACTTCTATGCAGAGTACATCATGAGAAATGCTGGACTGGAAGAAACACAAGCTGGAATCAAGATTGCTGGGAGAAATATCAATAACCTCAGATATGCAGATGATACCACCCTTATGGCAGAAAGTGAAGAAGAACTAAAGAGTCTCTTGATGAAAGTGAAAGAGGAAAGTGAAAAAGTTGGCTTAAAGCTCAACATTCAGAAAACAAAGATCATGGCATCCAGACCCATCACTTCATGGGAAATAGATGGGGAAACAGTGGAAACAGTGTTAGACTTTATTTTTTGGGGCTCCAAAATCACTGCAGATGGTGACTGCAGCCATGAAATTAGAAGACGC